>LBNU01013556.1:33801-50854 GCA_014162995.1 Artemisia annua
AAAAAACAGACGAAAACAAAAAAAACAGACGAAAACGTAAAAAAACAGGCGAAAACGAAAAAAAACGGATGAAAACGTAAAAAAAACGGAGGAAAACGTAAAAAAAAGAGACGAAAACGAAAAAAAAGAACAAAAACGTAAAAAAACAGACGAAAACATATTAAAAAACGTAACTTACGAATGTATTAAAAAAAATTGCACCGTTCGTCCTTTTGGTTTGCGAAATGACTAGTATACCCTCATGGGACTTCAGGTGTAACAACACTTAACAAGCGTTAGTGGGGGAGGGACTAACGATGCCAAACGTTTGCCCGTTAAGGACGAACGGTGCAGTTTTTTTGGTCAAGGGACTAACGACGCCAGTCATCGCAAACCACAAGGACGAACGGTGTACTTTACTCTAGTATAAATCATTTTTTACAAATTTAGATTGGAATTATATTTACGTGTGTGAATGATAGTGGTTATAGTAAAAGGGCCAGAATGTGTATATTAGTAAAGATGGAGGATGAAAGAAATTTTGCATGACGTCATCGCTTATTGGTAATGATCTACAGCCCACCATGGAAGACCAATTCACGGCTTGATTCATTTTCTTTAAAAAAACAACAAAAAAACGTAAATTTCATGTGACAAATATGTGAATATTAAATATTGTTACCACGTTTAAACATGGGTACTCCCCTTATATCATTTCTATCTCCGTCTTTTACCTTTTTTTTTTTTTTTTTTTTTTTTTTTTTTTTTTTTCTTTTTTTTTTTTATTCTTATTTTCTTTTTGATTTTATTATTTTATTTTTAATTATTTTTTTTTTTTTTTTTTTTATTTTTTTTTTTAAATTTTTTTTTTTTTAATTTTTTTTTTTTTTTTTTTTTTTCCTTTTTTTAATAAGATTAAAAATTTTTTTTTTTTTTTTTTTTTTTTTTTTCTCTCTTTTCTACTTCGTAATTTTGGGTTTTATAACTTTGACTTGTCAAACTTTATATTTTATGTTTAGTTTATTTTGTTTTATAATAAATCAAAATTTTAAAAATGAAAATTAATAAACATAATAAAAAATTTAAAAGGTATTACAATAAATTTAAAGGATGTACCAATAACCGGATCCATTTAAATATATCTCGACATCAACTACAATTAAAAAAAAAAACCCCACCAATCCTTTAAATGTATCTCGACATCAACTACAATAAAAAAAACCAGTTGTTATATGTTTGTAGATAATAAGAGCTACTAATCTAATACTTGTAGATAATAATATTAATAATTAAATTTAATCTTGTGGAAATGATTAAAAAGTGACATTTATTTGGTTAAAAAAACTACTTGTCTGATAAGATATAAACTAAAAGGTTAATATAACGATAACCATTTAGTGTGATAGTATTAGTGTGACTGCAAACACTCCCAATCAAATGGTCGTAATTTTAAGTCCTTAACGCAAACAAACAAACAAGCGTGAGATGTTTATAGCTTAGTGGTGTTTAGTTTGTCTTTAAAAAATGATGTACAAGACAATATTTAACATCAGTTTTTAGCTTTTTAAAAGAAGAAACAATATCGTCCATTATGATATTTTACATCAATTTCTGTGGGCATGTTACATGCATGGCAAGAGTTTTTATACCTTAAGTTGATGAATAGAAGCATGGATAGTCTATGTAAAGAAGAGCCTTAAAACGAAAACATTTTCTTGAATATACTCTTGCTATACATTTTTTTTTTTTTTTTTTACTCAGCTATAATCAGTAATTCATAAATTTCCAGACAATTCTACCCAATATAAAATCTTACTTTTATCGCTCCAGAGTATATAAATTTTGATTCTTTGCTTTTTATTTTTCTTTTTCCAAATGGTGTTGAAGTATTTTTTTCGTATTTATTTTTGTGGGCTGGTTGTGGGTTCTAAAAGATACTAAATCTGGGCTACCTGCAAGATGAAGTTCTGGGCTTGATCGTTGTAAAAGATACTAAGCCCATTCTTATTACTACTCTCTACAGCTTAGTTTGTGCACTACTTCAGTACTTCTTAGCTAATGTTCGTGACTTTGTATTATAAATAGACTAGGCAATCTAGACCCAACGGTTCGGAAAAACGGTAGTTTGTATGTTGATGTTAGTCTAATAAACTCGTTGAACCCAACATACTTTTTCAACAACTTTGAAAGTGACCTTTCCCGTTCAGTAAAAAAGATTCATAAACTTAGGTGAATCCTATGTATTTTGGTCTTCCAAATGTCAAATGTGGTTCTAGTGCTATTTTACATATTTTTTACTTCAAAATCACTTTGAGTATGCATCTAAATGAATAGAGATGCATCTAAATCAAGTCGGTGCATCTCAAATGTGTAATTATAATTACTTATTATCATTCTTATTTTAAGTTTATATTTCACCAGATCCCTACCCTGGTCCATACACAAATGGGTTTATCTATTCCAGTTAGTAGTTACGCGAATTGGGATTGGTACTTAATGATCGAATTAAGTAATGCAGATTTGCATAATGCGCATCATTTGCTGATATAGTGATATGATCGTGAATCCCAACCTATATAATAGCTTGTTTCTAATTGATGACATGGCAACTAAGAAATTAGGTGGCGGAGAGAGAAAAGCCACGTTGGCAGACACCCTGGCACAAAACCTTTGACCAATTCACCCAACATTCAATACATGTTATCACTTCCCTAAAAAAACTCCATAACAACTTTGACTGATTATCGCTATTACTAAACCGTTTCACATTCATAATAATGATCATCCGAAAAAAATTCCCCCACCCCTACTCTCAAACACAGATCTGGAACAAAACAATATCAAGTAAAAACTTCAAATCATTCCACTAAATTAAATCTTGAATCATAAAATCAAATCATGTGATGTGTGCGGGATTGCGACCACGCAACAGGTTTTACCTCTCAAGGGATCTCAAGAGGCTTACAATCCCACCAGGCAGTGTACCTGACCGATGTAGTATAGTGTAGTGGTAAGTACGAGGGATTGATCGTTCTCCACAGGGAATAGTGTTCGTTAGGTATGAAAAACTACTCTAATAGGTCTAAGGCGGAATTAGTTGCTAGTCAACTAACCCAAAAACTACTATTGCAAGTAAAAATAAAATAACTAAAATTAGTGGTTGTGAAACTTATATGGAGACAAATGTGTTTACTTAGATTTCCTTACTCCCTAACTATCTTTTACCAGTTAATTAGTGTGTATTAATTGCGTGGATGACGGGTGTATTCCTTAATACCAGTCGTGGGGTGGCATACGTACTTCCCCAACTCTATGAGCTCCTACTTCACTCGTATGTCGAGCCTGCTAGAAGCTCCTAACATGGGATCACTAGAATTCGTTCATGCATTAAATACAACCATAAAAACCTAGTACGCATTGGTTCATGTTTCTTAAGACGTTCAAGCACGTTACCATATAGGAGATTGGCCAGTTTTCTTAAGCCTAACATCGATAAACATTCATCCAATACAATTAATAACACACCAACAACAAGTAATCAATAGTTAGGTTTCATTAGATCTAAGCAAACACAAGATAAACCTAGCCTAGCATGTTAATTGAAGACAAGCATAAGATATAATTAACCAACACATAGACATATTGATTAATTTGAATGAAGACTTATCTTTAATTGAACATGGAAGGATCAAGGGTGAAAAACCCTTGAAAAAGTTGTTAAAATCGTCTAGGGTTTGTTCCCAAAAGTTGCACACTTCATGAATGAAAAATAGAAAAGTATTTATAGAGAATACACTCTGACGGCGTTAGGCTTTAGGTGCAGACGCCGTCAGCTCGCCGCCATTAGGGTTCTCGGATGGCCTAGATCCATGTCTGACGCCGTCACTTGTAAAATACCTCTGGGCCGTCACTCTTTAGCTTAACACCTGACGGCCTAGGAATATTAACACCTGACGCCGTCAGGTGTTATTTCCATGTTTTCTTCTTAGGGCGTCGCGTATAGTCTGAATCCACTTCTTTGTCATAGTTGGCTGACGGCGTCACCTTGTGACTCTGACGCCGTCAGGAAGGATTTCCAGCATGCTTTTGAGACTTTGTCGTTTTCATCACTTTATGCTCCAAAAACGCCTAAAATAATGTGTTTTCCAGAATTCTTCTCAAAAGTACCTAAAATGACAAAAGGAACGATTTAGAGCAATATTTGATCACATTAACTCGAATTAGGGCTTAAATGACCCCTTAAAACGGGTACACTTTTCACCTCATCATCATGCAATACCGTGTTTCCGTCGACCTGACGGATAACAATAACCGTCCGGCTATCTTGACTACTAATTTAGGTTTGTGGTATTGTTTTCGTTTTGATTATTAATTCCTAAAAAAAAATTAATGTTTCGTTATTTTTCAGTTTTTCGTTTAATCAATTCACGGCATCAAATTTCCGGCCACGTTTGTGATGATAGCCATATCGCATTAAAAAGGTGTGTATTACAATCAAGTATTTCATCGTATTAGCATATAAAATGCTTGAATCATTGACTAAGATTCAAATGGTTTGCGATAATTGTTTTTGTTTTGCTTATTAATTCAAATAATGCAATACTTGAATTCCGTCGACATCACGGATACCAAGAACTGACCGGCTATCTTGAATACTAATTTAGGTTTGCGGATACGTTTTTATTTTGATATGAAAGGCATCTATTTTTTGACCCGTTCAAGGAATTCAAGATTCTTTCACTGAAAAGGTATTTGTTCTTCTTTGTTTATGGAAGAGATAAAGCTATCTTTGTTTTTGTTGGTGTATTGGATGCGTTCTAAATTTTGTTATGTTGCAGGAAACTATCGACATTGAGCTAGACAAGAATAACACTGTTATAAACCTCGTGATTGAAATAGGGAAAATGGTATTTTATTTCTCAATTGTAATTGTTTTTATGGATCATATATTAGACCGCTTGGAGTATTTTGTCACAAGATTTACAAGGTATGTTACTGGATTGAGTGATTAAGTGTGTTGTTATTCTCCCAGCTTCAATTAGGAGCGGATACCATTTACAAGTTGTAATGCGTATTTCTTACATGGGTCATTAGCCACAGATTCTTATCAGGTTTGCCATAAACCAATCACCATGCTTTCCTGATTTTTATGCAGTGTTTGAGTACTAATTATGTGCTTTCCCGATTAAATGTTGACATTGCGATTTCTGGAGCAGGATTCCAAGCTTTTGCAACTCCACATATGGACAATTGATCATTGAAGCTACAAAACAGGTAACTAACATACATGGTGATGTTTAGACAAAAAAAATGGCCTTATCTGAGTATATATAGATGATAATTTATAATTTTTATTCTATTTACGATGCAGGTGTGGTTGGGCATGTGGATATAGCTGATGAAATGCATGTATATTTGTTTCGGCATGCTTCTTTTTGTGTTTGTGGTAAATTGTGGCTTATTTGTATTATGTGGTGTCGCTTTTAGGTTCTTGAAACCCTTGCAAAGATACACGAACTACATGATGTTGTAAGGGAAGTAGAAAGGAAGCTTCTAAAGTTGCAACATGTACGGTTATATTTTTTTGGGGTTTGTAGTGAAACGTAGCTTATTTGTATTATGTGGTGTTGCTTCTAGGTACTCGAAACCCTTGCGAAGATACAAGAACGACTTGATGCAGTAAGAGAAGTAGAAAGGAGGCTACTTCAGTTGTAACAAGTACAATTTTATATATTTAGTTTGCTAACCACTGGGCAATTATTAAATACTTGCATTTTTGAGGATCTATAAGGCTTTTANAAACTACATGATGTTGTAAGGGAAGTAGAAAGGAAGCTTCTAAAGTTGCAACATGTACGGTTATATTTTTTTGGGGTTTGTAGTGAAACGTAGCTTATTTGTATTATGTGGTGTTGCTTCTAGGTACTCGAAACCCTTGCGAAGATACAAGAACGACTTGATGCAGTAAGAGAAGTAGAAAGGAGGCTACTCCATTTGTAACAAGTACAATTTTATATATTTAGTTTGCTAACCACTGGGCAATTATTAAATACTTGCATTTTTGAGGATCTATAAGGCTTTTACCACAACGTAAAAAAGAAAATATGTACTAACTGCATGAACAATAAAATATGTCTTCGTTTATAGCAAAGGCAAAATAAGATGGCATTAACCATCCCTTTAACTATGAAATATGTTACAACTACATGATTTGAAAATATAATGTAAAGTTAAAAAAGAAATGGGTGGAATGGGTCGAAATACACCCAAATGTATTTCCAATGAGCAAGCTCATTTTATTTGCACAACATGTATTCAATAGAAAACTCACTAAGTATTGATATTTTATTTGCAGAATAGGTTACCAATCATCTGTGTAATATGTCTAAAACTCTGGATAATTTGACTCTGTATGTGGCACCTTTTCAAAAATTGCGACTATGGCAACAAAAGGCATATGGGTAAGATTCTTTATGAATTTCAGGAATAAGAATTAGATGTTTCTTCTTTCTTTTGTCTTTTATTACTCTTGCGCAGTACTCATAATAGGCGGACAACTGAGTGTATAAAATGACATCTTAAGTGGAAAAATAATAATACGAATTGGATATCCTTGATGTCAGTTTATAAAGCCATGCTACCAAATAGCTAAGAACATTCATGTCCACTTTTATTATTTTATGCTTGCTAGAATGAAATTATTTATCAAACATATTTTTCCAGCAATAAAGAACTTATTTAAGACAAATGTAAATGTCATCATCCAATGGATAAGTAGCTTTAACCAACTTAACTGTTTCAAGATATTCACAATAAAAACACAAATCCAAAAGTAGCTTTTTATTCTTAAATATAAATGTGTATTATTGGTGGAAAATGGAATATTATATGCAGAATTTCATGAATATACTGAACAAAGAAGTTTTTTGTGTCACAAAGAGGTCCCATCATCTTAGCTCAGGTAAGTAAAGATCTAACTCCTGAATATTTTTCTCAGATTTAGCTTCATTTCATATTGTTAAAAAGATGGCTTTAACAGACATATATACTTTGACTTTTGTGGTCAAACAGATTATATTTTGTTCTTAACATTTACGCTAATTAAGTATCAGTCAAAACATAATACTCTCCAAAATTGTGGAGGGCGCTTGATAATATTCGATGGCATCTTTCTTTCCAACTGATTTTATTCATCAAGTGTTGATTTTGAGAATATTTTGGTCTTAAAGGTGTAATAATGTAATTTTGCTAGCAGTCCATTTGACCTTAGAAGTCAAGATATTTTGTTGAGCAGTAGAGGGTTTAAACCGGTATTTTTCTTAATTAATTGTGATAATAATAGGTTTTGTCAAGTAAGGCACTATATATTGAAATTTATTTTCGAAATTTGACAACGCAAAACAATTGCCTGTTTAAAAAATGAAACTTTGGTGGTAATTAAGATGCTTGCATTAGTTCTCCTTATAGAAAATGTTATAGTATCACCAATCTCGACTTATTTCAGGTTGAAAACGGATATGGATTTATGTAGCTGCATATCGCGAGGGTCGCAAAACATATACTAAATGAGCATCCGCTAAAGTTGGTGGTAAAATTTTTGAATATAAAAACCAAGCACCCATATATCAATTTATATGTTATAATTTAGGTAAATGGGTCGAAACGGGTTGAAACGGCCATTAAGTGACAATCTTGAATATAACAGGTTCAAGCTATACAAATGGAGTATAGCTTCAAGATCCGGCTCGAGCCTATTCAAAATGTGTGGATAACATGGTTGTGGGACTAAACACTGATCTCCCATGATCTCCCACAGATCATGTGTAGGAAAGATGATGGACCTGATTCCATTGTAAGTATTCATCCTTAATGTGTAATTGTCGATTTGTCATGTACTAAAATATATACTTCTTAAAAGGAATATGGATAACATGTGGCTATATTAAACTACTTTTATATGGCGGAAAAAAAAGATTAGATTATGCACGTTTAAGTTCTTGAACCAAATGAAGCAGTAGGGTTAGAAAATGTATATTCTCTATATTTGATTGATGTCTCAACCAAGGGGTGTTTGTACACACATATTGAAAATGAGTCATCTTCTAACAAGATTGGCTAACTGACTTCGGAAAAAGTATTATCTACTTTAGACCAACTCTTTGAAGAGTTGGTATACATTTTTAAGGCTTATTATTTTAATGTGAACATGATATATATTATGTGTATGACTACCTTAATACCATGCCTTTCCTTGATTGAACATCATTTTATTTAGCATAGTGATGTCGAAACGTACCCTAAAAACTTACTGAGAAAAGTTGGAGGGCAATACGCATTTAAGATTAAATTCGGTGGTTACAACATAAAAACAATTTGAAATTATATACATATTCAAAACTTACAAATGATTCCATTGTCATAAATGAGTTGGCCAAAATAATAGAGTCGATTAGGTTACTGCTATCCTTTCTATATTTAAGTAGTTGCCCATTGAGGTCTTTTTTCATTTGCTACAATACTAATTTATAGGAACCACTCACAAATCATGAAAAAAAAGAGAGGGGGAAATCACATTATCTTAGTGGTAGTGTGTCTATGAAGATACTTTACATGGACCAATAAGTAATTTTTCAATTGTTATCTATACGAATTTTTTTATGAATTTTTAACACCAGAAATATATATATGTACTTACTATTTCCATTTACTTTTATTTAGGATGGTGAATAAACTTACTCCACCCATTGTTGAAAAGGATATTGCATCAAGCCCACTAGAGAAGCGGGAGAATGCAACTGAATGTGTATTTGATAGTCCATATGGATCAAGCATAAAAAGATGATGGATAGATCATTATTGATATTTTATTTGCAGAACAGGTTACCAATCATCTGTGTAATATGTCTGGATAATTTGACTCTGTATGTGGCACCTTTTCAAAAATTGCGACTATGGCAACAAAAGGCATATGGGTAAGATTCTTTATGACTTTCAGGAATAAGAATTAGATGCTTCTTCTTTCTTTTGTCTTTTATTACTCTTGCGCAGTACTCATAATAGGCGGACAACTGAGTGTATAAAATGACATCTTAAGTGGAACAAATAATAATACGAATTGGATATCCTTGATGTCAGTTTATGAAGCCATGCTACCAAATAGCTAAGAACATTCATGTCCACTTTTATTATTTTATGCTTGCTAGAATGTGTTTAGCTTCCATGTATGTCTGCTAACAAAAAGTTAAGGGCCACATTATTTTTTTATTATTGAACTATGTTGGAATGTTATACGGCGAAAGGGGAGTCCAATCTGAGATCGAGACATTCTAAACTAACTAGAAGATGAAATTATTTATCAAACATATTTTTCCAGCAATAAAGAACTTATCTAAGACAAATGTAAATGTCATCATCCAATGGATAAGTAGCTTTAACCAACTTAATTGTTTCAAGATATTCACAAAAAAACACAAATCCAAAAGTAGCTTTTTATTCTTAAATATAAATGTGTATTATTAGTGGAAAATGGAATATTATATGCATAATTTCATGAATATACTGAACAAAGAAGTTTTTTGTGTCACAAAGAGGTCCCATCATCTTAGCTCAGGTAAGTAAAGATCTAACTCCTGAATATTTTTCTCGGATTTAGCTTCATTTCATATTGTTAAAAAGATTAACAGACATATATACTTTGACTTTTGTGGTCAAACAGATTATATTTTGTTCTTAACATTTACGCTAATTAAGTATTAGTCGAAACATAATACTATCCGAAATTGTGGAGGGCGCTTGATAATATTCGATGGCATTTTTCTTTCCAACTGATTTTATTCATCAAGTGTTGATTTTGTGAATATTTTGGTCCTAAAGGTGTAATAATATAATTTTGCTAGCAGTCCATTTGACCTTAGAAGTCAAGATATTTTGTTGAGCAGTAGAGGGTTTAAACCGGTATTTTTCTTAATTAATTGTGATAATAATAGGCTTTGTCAAGTAAGGCACTATATATTGAAATTTATTTTCGAAATTTGACAACGCAAAACAATTGGCTGTTAAAAAAATGAAACTTTGGTGGTAATTAAGATGCTTGCATTAGTTCTCCTTATAGAAAATGTTATAGTATCACCAATCTCGACTTATTTCAGGTTGAAAACGTATATGGATTTATGTAGCTGCATATCGCGAGGGTCGCAAAACATATACTAAATGAGCATCCGCTAAAATTGGTGGTAAAATTTTTGAATATAAACACCAAGCACCCATATATCAATTTATATGTTATAATTTAGGTAAATGGGTCGAAACGGGTTGAAACAGCCATTAAGTGACAATTTTGAATATAACAGGTTCAAGCTATACAAATGGAGTATAGCTTCAAGATCCGGCTCGAGCCTATTCAAAATGTGTGGATAACATGGTTGTGGGACTAAACACTGATCTCCCACAGATCATGTGCAGGAAAGATGATGGACCTGATTCCATTGTAAGTATTCATCCTTAATGTGTAATTGTCGATTTGTCATGTACTAAAATATATATTTCTTAAAAGGAATATGGATAACATGTGGCTATATTAAACTACTTTTATATGGCGGAAAAAAAAGATTAGATTATGCACGCTTAAGTTCAAGAACCAAATGAAGCGGTCGGGTTAGAAAATGTATATTCTCTATATTTGATTGATGTCTCAATCCAAGGGGTGTTTGTACACACATATTGAAAATGAGTCATCTTCTAACAAGATTGGCTAACTGACTTCAGGAAAAGTCTTATCTGCTTTAGACCAACTCTTTGAAGAGTTGGTATACATTTTTTAAGGCTTATTATTTTAATGTGAACCTGATATATAGTTATGTGTATGACTACCTTAATACCATGCCTTTCCTTGATTGAACATCGTTTTATTTAGCGCGGTGATGTCGAAACGTACCCTAAAAACTTACTGAGAAAAGTTGGAGGGCAATACACATTTAAGATTAAATTCGGTGGTTACAACATAAAAACAATTGGAAATATATACCGATTCAAAACTTACAAATGATTCCATTGTCATAAATGAGTTGGCCAAAAAAATAAAGTCGATTAGGTTACTGCTATCCTTTCGGAAATATTTAAGTAGTTGCCCATTGAGGTCTTTTTTCATTTGCTACAATACTAATTTATAGGAACCACTCACAAATCATGAAAAAAAAAGAGGGGGAAATCACATTATCTTATTGATAGTGTGTCTATGAAGATACTTTACATGGACCAATAAGTAATTTTTTAATTGTTATCTATACCAATTTTTATATGAATTTTTAACACCAGAAATATATGTACTTACTATTTCCATTTACTTTTATTTAGGATGGTGAATAAACTTACTCCACCCATTGTTGAAAACGATATTGCATCAAGCCCACTAGAGAAGCGGGAGAATGCAACTGAATGTGTATTTGATAGTCCATATGGATCAAGCATAAAAAGATGATGGATAGATCATGATTTTTGTTGTACTTAAAAGATGTTTTACGCAAACTTAGATAATGTGGATGTTTGTGCTTTTTGCTTTACTTTTGTTGATATTTATGATCTTTATTGTATAAATGAATAAGTATAAGTATATGTTACATTTAAAAAACTCTTCCGTTGATGGCCTTTTTTATTAAACGACATGTCATTAAATTAAACTTATTTTTTATGTCTGTAAACAAAATATCGAAACTAGCCCGCCCATCGGGCGGGTCGTTAATCTAGTATCAAATAGATTTCTATTAATTCGCTCTTTGTATTAAAAACCGACTTAGAAATGTCTTAAATGATGCATAAGAATTTTTTTTGTATACGACTATACTTGAACATCTTTTTTTTCCCTTTAATTCCTAACAATAACTGTCATTTAGTTTGTCCTTTTAATCAACAAAGACACCAGAAATAGCGAAATTGTTGTCGTCGCCACATTTTAGTAAAATGTTGAGTTGGCATTCATGAACATCGATATGATTGACATTGTTCGCAGTAATTAATGACTTGGAATGTTGAAGATACGTTGTGTATAATGACACGTGCACGACATGTGTCTATCGAGTAAGGTCATAATCTTTATAAACTATAAGATGATGATGCTTGTGGAATAAACAACGAAAAATATGACAACAACGCTGTTAAAATTTGCCTCACTATGTGTGTATCGGTGTTTGTGAGTGTATGTGGTGCGGCTCGCTAACGTTTCCTAAAAATTTTGATTTCTTGTCGGCTAAGTCATCTAGGTCTATATTCTATAAATAGTGTAGCCCGGTTATGTATCCTCTATAATTTTACTTTGTGCCAAACCTGAAAGAGATCACTTTCTTGCCCGTAGATGTACGCCGATCTCAAGGGTCAACAGAACCACATAAAATTTATATATATTATTGTGTGCCCCAACTCATTACCAACCGAGCAAGGGCAGAGCTATTAATGAACTAGAGATGGTGCTGGCCCTCCTAGAATTTAGCCCTGTTATTGTATTATAGCTTGCTTTCATGTGTAGAAAAAATGTATTTCATTTTCACCTTCCATCAAGTTGAAGCCCAATGAATAAATGGCCTACTCAAAGGGGTGTTTGTTTAAGCTTATATGTGGCTTATGAGCTTATTTGTATTTTGGCTTATATTTCATAAGATCTAATTTTCGGATTATTTTGAGACTTGTGGCCTTATATAAGTTTATTATGATATGATAAATTTATATATAATCCCATAAATCTCAAAATAAAGCCAGAAAATTGGGGTAATATAGACGAAATCAAATAAGCTAATAAGCCCACATATAAGCTTAAACAAACAGTCCCTTATTTGATACCAAAAGTCAGCTTACATTATTAGTCAAGTATATTGATGGTTTTCCGGTGTGAAATTTCTATTTTGAACTTTGAATTGTTTCGGCCCTCCCACAAAAAAATTTCAAGCTCCGCCACTGCAACCGAGCTACGCGCCATTGGCTCTTGTGTTGATTAGTTGCTTGCTTCTTGTTTCCATATTTTCTGTTGTTCAGGAATCACTTAGATCCTAAGACAAAAATTAATGCTATGTGCGTATATAGACACAGATTAGATGCTACAAACAATGTTTTGTAAGACTTCAATTCATAGAATCGTTTTCTGATCTCGCAGCTCTAGCATATGGAACATTTTAGATTCTGTTCCGTTTCTACTGTACAATAGTTTTGTTATCTGTTTTTAAATTGCAACTCATTAACATTTTTTGTTTGGTAAATCTAGCTTGTTTATTCAACATGCAGCAAAGTAGATTTTAGAAACGTACACTACCTTTCTTTTGAACAACAAATTTGATTAAGCACCACCTTAGCAAGAAGCTAAGGGCATGCACGAAGAAATTACAATGATATTGGAAGAGTGTTACAACTTACAAGGGTTATCAAACTAGCTACTCAATCCAATTAAACGAGATTTTCTTATATCTGTTATTACTAATTAATCCTATTGAATGAAAAGAGTTTGGCATCATCGAAGAGAAGCTCGTTTTTTCCTATAGGAAGCAAATGTGAATTCATTTCTATGTCCCAATAGAAGCACAATCCGATATAACCTTTGATCTATAAGAGCTAACAACTAAGCGACTGCACTATTTAGTACTTTTTACAACATGCTAGCTAATACAGAATTATGGTTTCATTCCATAAGAGAGAACATGTTACATTAACATTTGTATTTTTGTTCTTGTTCACGGAGAATGTCATTCCTAGCTAAGATTGTCATGGATCGATACTTACATAATAAACACATTTGGTATCCGATTTTAGTATTGTTTCAATTAAAGAATGATGATTTTGGTTTGAATTGGTTTCGACTCTATATGTATTGCATTTCTTGTCAAAAATGGGATGCTGGTAATGTCGTAATGATGGTGATTGTGATGGTGATGGATTCTCATCAATTTCTGAACTCTGGAATTTGTGTTCCTACATTCATACACAACACAACGGTGTCACAAAATTCTATTATGTGGAAGATAGTAGAAATAGTAAGATGATAATGAAGAAAAAATATGCAAAATAAAGTAAATCAAGTGGTGGAGATCAACCCATTTATCACCTCATATTACTCATCTTCTTTATTTGTCTTCATCCATTTTCTTGATTTATTTTTAATTTTATTGTTTTTGGTACACACTCTCTTATATATGGTTTCTATCACTTTATCTACAAGATGTCATTGTCTACTATTTACCAATAATTTTATAATTTTTTTTCTGCTTATCTATACTTGTATTCTCACTTGGCCAAAAACACTCAAGTCCACCAAAGGTTTGTTTTCTTGATCCTATCATTTTATAGTGTTTTCATCATAAAGTTGCATACTTTCTATTTTAGCTCCATTAGTTCATTATTGGGTATGCTGATTTTTAAGTAAAGTTGGTATTTTGAAGTGGCTTTTGTCCGGTTTCTATATTATATAGCGTGTTACTAGTTACTGTTTGTTTAGCGTGTTACAAAACATACCGTTGTTATATGACTTCTGATTATTAATATTTGAATAGTTAGAGATAGAAATTTAGAAAACTAACGTGGGCTGTGAATACGAAAATCTGATTTATGAATCTTTTGTGCTATATTAAGATTCCCCATTCGGGTAGAGAAGAAAAATGGAGGTCACAAATGTCACCGAGTATCAAGCTATCGCCAAACAAAGGTTGCCAAAGATGATCTATGACTACTATGCTTCGGGTGCTGAGGATCAGTGGACTCTAGAAGAGAACCGAAATGCTTTTGCAAGAATTTTGTAAGTGTCGTTTATTTTCAAAAACTAAAAACACCATTTTGAGATTTTTATGACCTTGCGGTTATAATATTGTCGTGTCTCCTAAAAGTGTGTGTTTTGGGGATGAAACAGATTTAGGCCTCGTATTCTTATTGATGTGAGCAAAATTGACATGACCACTACAATTTTGGGATTCAAGATATCGATGCCAATTATGATTGCCCCAACAGCCATGCAGAAGATGGCTCACCCTGAAGGTAGAATCATATATCCAGAGAGAACATAGAATATTCATGGTTTATGTTCCTAGTTTAATACCGTTTCTTAATTCTCAATGAAGGTGAGTATGCAACAGCAAGAGCTGCATCTTCGGCTAATACTATTATGGTTTGTATTTCTGCAATATTAAAGTTTAGTGCTTTAAGATTATGAAGAGGACCTTATCGTGTGCTAATAGTTGAACTTATTCACTTTGTAGACTTTGTCATCATGGGCAACGTCTAGTGTCGAGGAGGTGGCTTCCACAGGACCCGGAATCCGTTTCTTCCAGCTTTATGTGAGTGATATTACTGTTTCTCCTTTTCCTGCTTCTGTCACAACTCATTTGCTCATATACTCAAATACTCATATGGATAATTGAGTTACATAGAGTTTAAGTGAGTTTATATTGTTTCAGGTTTGACTAATGACTTCTAAAATTATTTTTGATGTTAGAAACTAAAATATCTATCATTTTTTTAGAACTGCCACCATTTATTAGCACAAAGGCAAAACAAACAAAGCCCGACTACAGTCTATGGGCTGTAAGGTACAACACCAAACAAGAAATTGGGATATACAGGAGGCAATGATAGACAACTAAGGCATGACAGACAGAGGCCTAGAACATAAAACGTCTATCATTGTTTTTGAGTCGGTTCAAATTTTGTTGGCCAAAAAACTACTTTGGGAGTGGGGTGTTATATTTGATCGTTTACTAAGTAAACTAAGAGTTTTGGATGTTAAATTAGGTGTACAAGGACAGGAATGTGGTTGCTCAACTTGTGAGAAGAGCCGAAAGAGCTGGTTTCAAGGCTATAGCTCTAACGGTCGATACACCAAGACTTGGACGTAGGGAAGCTGACATAAAAAATAGGTTCACTTTACCCCCATTTTTGACTTTGAAGAACTTTGAGGGTTTGGACCTCGGCAAGATGGATGAAGTAAGTTCAAGTTACAACTTTAGAAGAAAGACGAATTTCATTTTATCGTTTTGTGGATCTTAGCTATATAATATGATCAAATATCCCATTTGTTATGAGGACATATATCTGCAACAAAATTCACTAAGATGTTGAGTTTTCAAATGCAGGCTAATGACTCTGGGTTAGCTTCGTATGTTGCTGGTCAGATTGACCGCACTCTCAGCTGGCAGGTATGTTTCATTGGATTTTTGAAACTTATTTTGATGAGATAGATGCACCCTATTTTCCTAGAATTTTTCTTGCAAATATCATAAGTTTGTATCTATCAAACCAATTGATAGCTTTGTTTCCCCGACAACTTCTGTGACTCAAATATGCGACCCTTCCATGTTCCAAGAAAGTAACTTTTTTCTTTGCTTTGATGCTTGTAGGATGTGAAGTGGCTCCAAACAATCACCACAATGCCGATCCTAGTGAAGGGTGTGATCACCGCCGAGGACAGTAAGAATAATCGAAACCACTTGAAATATGTCTCTTTGATTTGGTTATTTGTTAATCTAATACTTAACAATGTTATTCCACTTGTTAACCATACAGCAAGGTTGGCAATTCAAGCTGGAGCAGCAGGTATTATTGTCTCCAACCATGGAGCACGTCAACTTGATTACGTCCCTGCTACAATCATGGCTTTAGAAGAGGTTGTCAAAGCTGCACAAGGCCGTGTACCAGTGTTTCTTGATGGTGGGGTCCGTCGTGGAACCGATGTTTTCAAGGCACTAGCTCTTGGAGCTTCTGGCATATTTGTAAGTGAACATGCTACACATCAACTAGTTATTAGTTATTTCAATTTTTTTTCCCAACGTAAACGTAGCAATTTTCACTACGCCAATCAGTAGGACGGGCGACGAGGTTTTTGGCGGGGACATAAATGTCCCCGCCGAAAGTCACTAAACGACAAAAATGCTGCTGACATGGCACACAACCTCGCTGACCGTTTGATAAATTTTCAACGCACACTTTTCGGCGGGGACATGTCCCCGACAAAAGTATAGACACTGTTTGGCACATGCTGAGCTGGCACACAGACTCGCTGACCGTTTACTAAATTTTCAACGCACTCTTTTGGCGGGGACATGTCCCCGCT
>LBNU01013556.1:51730-69446 GCA_014162995.1 Artemisia annua
TTTGCTTCCGAATGGTAAGTTGTATGGATGTATAATCCTCAAATGTCCATTGCTTTGCTTACATGATGAAACTCTATATGTAGCAAAATGAATGGATAAGGTTGGCTGTAAATACTGGTTTATTTCATAAATAACTACATATATTAAATATATACAAAATTTTAATATAAATCAAAACTAATCTAAATCTTTGAGTACACTTTGGACAAATTTTTAGTTTAGTTAGTTTCTTAATATATTAAATTTGTTATGCAATTGATTCTTGAATTTGAAGCCAGACAAAGATTGATCCAACATTTTAGCCAGCAAGTGTTGGTTTCAGTTTAGGCCATCTCATGGTTTGATAAAAGAAAATTTCTTTAACAGAAAACAGAGTTGGATGAACACTTTAAACGGCTTGGCAGGATCCTCAACCCTAACATGAAATCTTTAGTAAACGGTTTGAGTGGGTTAACCTGAACATGATCCAAAACATGTTTAGACAGAACCTTTGAATATGGGTCGTGTTGACCTCATGTCATGTTTTGCGTCGTGTCGAGAATTTATACCCCTACCGTAAACCTTGAACCCGTAGAGCTATCTCCCCTCGTCCAACACGCTTCAAAAATATTCTCTTATGTTACTCTACTTACCAAGTAGTTATGTAGTTATCTTGTTGCTCCACTGATGCATCTTCTAGAACATTCCAAGCCACATAATTTTAGTTGGAAGGCGGTTAATCAATCGTATTAGTTACATAGACGATTGTGCTACTTGATGAAACCCTAGCTAACACATCACCGTCCTATTCTTATAAACACATTTCATTAACTGTCACTGTTAGTCGAGTTGTCGTTTTACTGAGCAGACAACGTAAACCTCACCTCAACCAACTGAGGGCTGATTCCTAACATTATCATCTTGAGTGTATTGTACCTTACCAAAATGCTGCAAATGTTAAAAATTTCTGTCAGGAAAAAATGTAGGATGGATGGTGTTGTGAGTTTAATTCCCGCCAGGGACAAATGTGGGATGAATGTTGTTGTGTGAGATTTTATTCCATTTGTGTATCCTTTTCTAGAAAAAGTATTTCTTAATGGCAACTATAAATTAATAAGCGATGATATACAAATCTGTATATTACCATACAATGGAAGGATGGCTATTTCCAGAAAATTTATATAATTTACAAGATTTAGTTTTAAAGTAAAACATTTGTTATTGCAAATTGTACACGGTTATGAAGCATAACAAAAGTAAAGGCCGGTTACATGACATAGTAGTTTTTAAAAGAAGTCAAGACATGCACACTAAAGTTTCCTTTAGTTATGGAAAAAAAGAGTCTTCTCTAGAAATAAAGTTTCAAGGAAAACTTGTGTAGATCAAATATGTTTCTGAGAAGTTGTTAAAAAGAGAAAAATGGTTTGTCTAATCTATAACTTATCTTTAGAAATGTGATTCATATGTTTCTATATTTCTTGCATTTTTCTACAATCCTTTACATGGACGGACCCAAAATTTTAATAAGAGTGTTGCACAAAACTTTTCGAAAAGGTCTTGAATAAATTTTCTTGTACCATCATAAAGATTTATTGAGTTAAACTAAAATCGCACATAACGACCATTTTAAAAAAAATTACATTTCATGACTCAAAATTTAGTGACCCTGCGGCCCTGGCACACCCGGCTCTCATGTAGGCCGGTCCTGATCCCTTATACTTTCAAAAAAAAAAATTTATTTATTATTATTATTATTATTATTATTATTATTATTATTATTAAATAATTTCATCTAATACGTTTTCAAATTGTTTTAACACTTTCCTACCCCCCTCTCAATATGGCGTGGTACCCTAAATAAATAACGTAAGCTAGCACAAGATTATCGGGTTTGTTTAAGGAAAACGGTTTTTACGTTGCTAAAATAGCAGATTTGTGAGTCATGTGGGTGAGGCATATACTAACGTGGGCATCATGACCAGGCTGAGGTTTGGCCAATCAGATGTGTACACCTGTTAAGGACCTCATGGCCATCAGGTGCTTACTTTGTCCATGGCAGCAACTTGTGGACCCCTTGTACCTGTTATCACAAGTATTTTCCTCTTTCCATATTAGATTACATATGTCAGATTTTCTGTAATAGTTTGCTATTTTAACTAGGTGATTGTTAACAAGATGTCATTGGTTTCTCATAATAATTTTTTTTTAATCAGAATAACATGAGTTAAAAAAATTACTATATGATTTTTTACCTAGTTGTTTTATCACATTAGCATGCTTGCATGCAAATAGCAATCCGTATGATTAGTCGATATTTTTTCTCATATACCAATCAAACTTAACACATAAATTGCATGATAATGAAGACAATATTAATAATGATTTCAACTGTTATATTTAAAGCTTGTATTTATTAGAATTTATACAATTTCCCCCAATTATAAAATTTCATAATATCTTAAATAATTGTATATGCCCTAATTATTTAAGCACACTTAATTGAGTGAAATAGTTTTTGGTGGCGCCTCCCTAAATTAAGATGAATAAGGATTGGGGCCACGTCATTAAGTGACAAGTAAACCACCCCTAAGGAGGGTTGTTTCTTTTTTTTCTTAGCTAAGAGTTTAGTGGGTCCTACATGTGTTAATGCCTCTTAATGGGGAGAGTCCCATTTTTTATACCTTGTGGATATAGATGAAATAAAGGATTTTAATGGGCCCCATCTTAATAAGTAATAATATTAAATCAAAAGTGGGTCCATTCCCTCCACTAAAGTAAAAAAGAAACACCCCCTAAGTCTGGTATGCAGGGACTAGGCACCTTAACTCTAGAGGGGTTAATTGACTTCACTCAATCGATCGATCATTTTCCCCTTCGTAGTTGTAGTGTAGTGTTTAGTTAATTAACTTAGTGTAATTTGTGGATGAACAAGCTAATTGATCTTGCATAAAAAACATGACTAATTTCAGTCATGAATTTGCTTTAGAATCATTTAACCTCTGCTCCTGCTGGGTATAGTAAGCTCAAATGATCCAAATTTATAATCTCACTCATAAATACTTTGTTTTGGATAATTTTAATGCCGAATAATTAGTCAGGTAAGCTTAGAAATCACAATTCCCAAACTCAAGGGGTTTTATCATTTACTATAACAATAATATGAATTGAATACGAAGTCTTTCTGTTTGGACTGTGGGGCATATCAGGATCTAGTGTTTCGTAGTTATGGGAACTTTAAAAATCAATAGCAAGCATCTTCGTGGCTAGTCGTATTTCTATTTATAGAATGGAAGCTTCAATTATTCGCGAGTTTTCTAGAATTGTTTGAACAATGAGGGTAGTGACGATGGCAATACGTTGAGGCTTGTGTAGCCTCTTTTCTTCGTTCATATAGTAGCAATTGAAGAAAATCGAAAAGATTAAACACATGTTGACATGTACTTACTATACTAAGTATTTGATTATAGTATAATTTACGTTTCTCCTACCAAATATTATCTTTTGTACATGAGATTTCTGTTAAAAAAAAAACGGGAAGAGAAAAACATGCACACATGATCATAACTAACTATGAGTGATCATTTTGCAAAAGATGAACTTTCTTTTTGGTATTATCCGTTTGTTTGAAATATAAAACTCTGTTATAAAGTATTGATAATGAAGACTTTTTGTTCGGATTGTAGGGTACATTAGAATCTATATCTGGCCATTGGGATTTCAAAATCAATAGCTTGCATCTCTGTGGCTATTCAGATTTCTATTTATAGAATGGAAACTTGAAATTTTGTTTCTAGAGTTTTTGAAAAGTAAGATAATGTATGGCTTTACTACTTTTTATTCAATTATTGAACTCATATAGTCGTTATTTGTTGGTAGATCGAGAAACTAAGTCAACATTACTAAAAATGTTGATTATATGTACATGTATGTGATGTCACTGAGATCTTTCGCATGTGAGATGTGTATGTTAGGAACCATCTAGAACTTGAAGGGTCGATATCTTCTTCTTCGTTATGGTATCAGAGTACAACCAAATCAAAAGGACAAAATTTGATACGTGGATTTAGAATATGCCAAACTAAAATAAGTGAAAAGTGAAGGGTAAAAAAAAAAAATGAAAAAGAAAAGAGAAACGTGTGCTGATAAGCGATAGGTGGCATATTTAGCATCATGTGTGACCTTGGTCAATAGCAATACCTCAGACTCACTAGAATGGAAAAGCCTTGGGCTAGGGGCCAATTTAGGCGCAGTTCTCCTGGAGTGACTAAGTAACAAGCTCGTTCGAGGCAGGGAATGCAGGTTCGAAATATGAAGCTTGTAAACAATAAAAGTTTATAGGTCCCATGCTTGTTAGACGACCCGTGCGTCTATCCAAACAGGTGCCTCTTAGCGGAAAAGAGGGGCTTAACATATCTCTGCACTATTTTGATAGTCAATTTAATTATAGAGAAAATGTTTGTGAATATTGTCCAAATTTTCATATTTACTTAGATGGTGTGCGGGGGTTTTATAATCTGCCAAAGCATAGGGTATATCATGAACTTTTTGCAACCATAACCCCTCTTGTGCGGAATACGTGGCACATAGTCATTTGTGTGTCAAAACTGTCAAAATGTTTCAAGTTCAATTCCTGCTAGGTGCAAACAACCGTAAGTGGCCACACCAACCTCTTGAAAAGGGAGGGCTTTACCTGGTTTGAAACTGTGTGGCCGACGGTTCAAACCCCATGGATTAGTCGGCCAAAAGATCGGAAATCACGGTTACCAAAAAAAAAAAAAAAAAGGCTGTCAAAATGTCTGGTCAAACAACGAGTTATTTCTGCTCAAGTGGACGGAGTAAGTAAAAGATGACAAGTTTCTATGAATCAGAGGAACAATAATGGAGGATTTGAATCATAGCATGAATATACTGTGAAGAGTAGGAATGGTAGTCTGATATCTGAATTCTATAAGTACTAGGAATGGTGGTCTTAGCTTAGGAAATGTAGTCATGGCCTACGTTTCTTCTCTGGCGATATGGATTTTATATGGAGTGATATTGTCGACTGTGTATGCATCAGTATGATAGTAACTAAGTAAGTGTGAGAGGGTGCTACACTTTTTCACTTATACTGTCTTGGATGCACTGTTTGGTAATGTAGTCATTCTCATGTATATCCTTGGTAGTTTGGGGTGAGTTAGCGTAGCTAAATGAATAGATATGGCGCTGGTTTTTTTTTGGGTAAAGGGTTTCCCTTTTAAATTTATTACTCCAAACGACAATTAAGTGCAATGAATGTGAGTGCATCCTACATCTCAGCCCAAAACTAGGCGGAAACAAACGCTTCAATTGTGCTTCAAACCTAAACTATCATAAGAATGACATGCCACACTTATGAGACCTACAACAAATGCTATTTAAGTTGACCACGAAGACTAATATCAAAAGCATTAGCAAACTGCATTTGAGCATCAGTCAAACCATGATCAACATAATCATCATTAATGTATGGGTCTTCATCATAAGTTTCATTCCATTGTTCATACAAGCTTTTATTTCCCACTCTACTACCACTTTTAAAAGCTTTATTAACTTTGGAGCTCGCAGAAGCCATAAAACTGGCAGTTTTATTATATACCTCGAACACTTCACTATCACTATCCGAATTAACCGGATCATCGACCTTTTTAGAAGCCACGGTAGAAGAATTATGAAGTGTTGATTTACAAGGTTTTAACGGCTTTTCATCATCACTTACTAACACAAGCTTCTCATCAAGCATCTGACTTTTCAGTTCATTAATCCTTGCAACCAAAGGTATAGTACTTGGATTGCCAGATGCCGAACCAACCACATCTTGGACAACTTTTTTACCTTAATTTGACGACCCCCCCATGAATTGGTTATTCCTAAACGAGTCATGAAGGGTATAACGAACATACCCTGTCTCCACANCCCCCAATTTGATTCAACCTCATTATCTGTCTCAATCGATTTAAGCGCATCAAAAGGATTTGCTGAGCTCGTCTTTAATTCAGAAATCTTTTTCGTACCACTTGAATTAGCACCATTCTTTTTAGAGATGGCTTGGTAAACTTGTTTCTTAGGTTTAAACTGAAACTTAGATCCCACATTAGTACCACGAAAAGTCTGTCTAGAAGGCTATTGGAAACTATCCTTCTTTGGTTTTTCAACAACTCATTTTGGACATAACATATCATCATGCTCAAATATCATACATACACCACATTTAGGTGGTTCCCATTCGTACTTCGCCCTCATCGTGTGAAGAACCTCTCCATCATCTTTCACATTAGGAATAGCAATAACCATCTCCTCCTTTAACTCGCGATTAGCCCTAATATCAATCAATGCACGAGCATAATCCATACAACCCCATGACTTAAGACACATAAAACTCGTATACTAATCAAGCATAATCGGGTTACCAAGCTTAGTAGCCATCACACTCACTCTGTCTGCAGTAAACGCAACAATGGGAATATCATGGATTTTTACCCAAATGGGAACCGAATGAGATCTTCCTTAAGTAAATTAGCATTAGGCGTCCATTTCTTCAGGATGATAGGTGCAGATCGAATAAACCATGGACCGTCCATAACCCCATTCACACCCTCAATTGAAGCAAACTTGAAGAAGAAGCCCTTTGATGGCTCTGGTTTCTTTGGCTAGGGCTTTGGTTATTTGATCATAGTATACTACTACTAGTAGAGTATTGCATTTGTTCATGTATGTAAAGTTAATGACTGCTATGGAAGTAGTGTGCCCTGCATAACATTTCCATATAGAGTATGTCTTTGTATATAGCTTTTCAAAGTTAATATATTTTCACCATTCACCCAAAGAAAATTGTTGTTTATATAATGTTTGAAACATGGTTTTACAATCACAGTGTTATTCTTTCTTAACATAACTTATGTTTGTTTGATATTGTATTTTCTTTTATGATACACATATTACACATTTGTGCATTGGTGTTATTGGTAATTTGTACTTAACCTGTTAACCGTGATTGTATTTTCTTTTATGATACACATATTATTGATCCGATCAGCAATAGAGCATTCGCAATGCAAGGTAAGGACGACCAATAAATCATGGACGGACTCGACATTGATCTAAAACATGATTATTTCTGATCTGTATAAATATGTATATATTTGATTTTGCCATAGTTTCTAATAAAAGAATAGCGACAAATAAAAATTATAACTAAACGTACAGATTACTACAATGTGAACCTAGCAGTGAACCTGAAACAACATGATTATTGTTGATGTGGTTTGTTCATATTAGTTGTAACCATTCTTAACGGCTTATGAAAATTATAGACATGAATTATCGCAGAGGTAGAAAGTTAAGCAAAAAGCTAGCATCCTTCAAGAATATCAAAGTCAATAATATATGATCAGGATAAGGGTTAATTCTACATATAGGTAACGAACTTTCCAAAATTTTCAATGTTAGGTAATTTACTCTCAAAAATACTAAGTTAGGTATCCAAACTTTGTGAAACTTCAATGTTAGATAATATGACCGCCTAAGCTTATGGGTCTACATGTGATGTCAGACAAACTCATTATCATCTTTGGAAGAAAAATAAAAATCTAAAAAACACAAACTCATTATCATCTTTAAACAAGATCTTCATCTTCCTCGTCATCAAACCAAGATTCTGGCAAACTTTTTCCGGCCAACACCATATTCCGGCAAGAAACCCAGATTCCGGCAAACCCAGATTCTGAAAATGCCACATTTGCAGAAACACACACATACCTACCGTTTGATGCTACATAACTCAAAATATGAGAGTTGGCCAAGCTATCAAATGAAAATATGAGTTTGACAAAACTAATTAGCATACCCTATGCCTTAGACTCGAAACAAAGAACAGGTTTGTATGTTTCGACGAAAGTACATAGTAGATGCATTATAAATAACCTCTTCAAAAGAATTTGAACTAGGTCAAAAGGATAAAAGCTAAGTCATAACTAAAAGGAGCTAAGCAACATCATTAGAAGCATGTTCTCAAGTGCCAGCTAAACAACATCAAAAGCCAAAAAGGCCTCAACAAAAATCAATATAAACTATGAATTTGAAATTTGGAGAATCCATTAAATTAGCCTTTCTGATATAACAAATTCGGCATCATTACCGGCTACCACCTTCGGCTGCCCCGCAACCACCATAGGCAGCCGCCTTCTAACGCCATCACTACAGTTAGCCGCCGTCTAACGCAATCCCTTCATCAACATCACGACCTCCAACCACCATCACACCGCAACAACCCACTGAAAACCACCACCAGCTGCAGATCTGGCAGGATCTAGTGGTGTTGACGGTTCTTGGTGGTGGTGACGGGGTTTCCTAGTGGTGGGAGTTTCATGAGTTTGTGTGCGTCTGTGATAACGATGATGGTGGTGGATGTGTTTCATCAATTTCCAGATTTGTGCATTTTTTTGGATTGGGGTTGATTTTTGTTTGTGGCGGTTGTGGAGATGGTGATGGCAGTTGAGATGGATTGTTGGTTGTTGGATTGTTGGTTGTTGTTTGTGTTTGGCTGTTAATTAGAATTTTGCATTCCAAAAGAACATATATTGATACTACTTCCATTCTTGTTATTCATTGTTGAGGTAGCTTCAACAAGATCATCAATCATACATTCATACGTACATGCTATTTTCCAAAACACACCCTAAATGACAATACTCATTTGTTTTCCTTTTTGAAAAAAATATGTTAGTAATAATTTTTGGTTTAAAGCAAATTGTGGATTTGCAACAATATTGTCAAAAGAAACTGAGATGTTATTTGGCATATGTGGTGTGTTTGAGTGACACATAAGATACTAGTAGTTAAAAAATATAATAAAAGAAATGACATGGTATAATAGTAACCGGTTGCACCGATTACCGGTTGCAAAAATAGCCAATATTACCTAACATTGAATAATGATTAAAGTTTCATTACCTAACATAGTATTTTTGAGAGTACGTTACCTAACATTGGAAATTTTGGAAAGTTCGTTACCTAACAGTAGAATTAACCCTCGGGATAACTTCTGACATTATTGACAAACCATCTGATCGAACTTCGTAATTTACTCTTTTAACCATGAGTAAATAATTATAAATTCAACTACTGATTATGCATCCAACACGTGGTCTTCTTTACATGTTTTAAGGATTCACCTATCCGTACTATATATAGATCCTCTATCCCCCACATCTCCGCCACCTCTTCACAAAATCAACAATGACTATCACTTGCACTTTTTTTTGGGTAAAGGGATCTATCACTTGCACTTCTTTATCAAACAATTGTATAAACTATAAAACAACATTATTTGCATCCTCAAAACCCCTTTTAACTTCATTCTCTGTTTCTTATACAAAAACCCAAATAACTAAAACAGTTAATTGTTCATTACAATCACATTCCATTCTTAATCTCCCGACTCAACCTCCAAGTGTGTCACCATCTTTTAATAAAAAATGGAACTTGCTACAAAAAGCAGCTTCAATAGCATTAGACACAGTAGAAACTAACTTAACACCCAAGTCATTACCTAAAACAATAGACCCTGAAGTCCAAATAGCTGGAAACTATGCTCCGGTACCAGAACAACCGGTAAAACATTCTTTACCGGTTATTGGAAAAATACCGGATACATATTCAAGGTGTTTATTTAAGAAATGGAGCTAACCCTTTATTCGAGCCAAACTCTGGTCACCACTTATTTGATGGTGATGGTATGATTTACGCGGTTAAGTTTGAACATGGTTTGGTTAGTTATTCATGTAGGTTTACGGAGACACAAAGACTTGTGCAAGAACGCGCTATTGGTAAAACGATTTTTCCTAAAGCGATAGGGGAATTACATGGTCATTTAGGGATCATGAGACTACTTTTGTTCTACGTTCGCAGTTTTTGTGGTTTAGTTGATAGAAGTCAAGGGACCGGAGTTGCTAATGCGGGTTTGGTTTATTTTAATAACCGTCTTTTAGCTATGTCCGAAGATGATTTGCCTTATCATGTGCGCGTCACGCCTTCGGGGGACTTAAAAACCGCTGGACGATACGATTTTGACGAGCAATTAGACACCTCAATGATTGCTCACCCGAAACTGGATCCAGTTACGGGCGAGATGTTTTCATTGAGTTATGATGTTACCAAAAAACCTTACTTGAAGTATTTTAGATTTTCACGAGATGGGGCTAAGTCAAAAGACGTGGCAATTGAACTAGAAAAACCTACTGTGGTTCATGATTTCGCGATCACGGAGAATTTTGTGGTGATTCCTGACCAGCAAGTGGTTTTCAAGTTAGCTGAGATGATCATGGGTGGGTCTCCTGTGGTGTATGACAAAAAGAAGGTGTCACGGTTTGGGATATTGAACAAGTATGATTCCGACGGGTCGGGTATTAAATGGGTAGAAGTTCCAGATTGTTTTTGTTTCCATCTTTGGAATGCATGGGAAGAATCCGAAACAGGAGAGGTTGTTGTGATCGGGTCATGTATGACTCCTGCTGACTCGATTTTTAATGAATGTAACGAGAAATTAAGAAGTGTATTATCAGAAATTCGACTGAATTTGAAAACTGGGAAATCCACTCGACGTGCAATCATTTCATCTGAAAATGATGTGAATTTGGAGGCCGGCATGGTGAATAAAAACTTCCTTGGGAGAAAAACAAAATATGCTTATTTGGCTATGGCTGAACCGTGGCCAAAGGTTTTGGGTTTTGCCAAAGTGGACTTATTCACGGGTGAAACGCAAAAATTCACGTATGGTGACTCGAAATACGGGGGTGAGCCTTTGTTTCTTCCTAGTTCTAAGAGAAAAGAAGACGAAGACAGTGGTAGCATACTAGCATTCGTTCACGATGAAAAGACATGGGAGTCAGAGCTTCAGATTGTGAACGCAAAGACACTGGAATTAGAGGCGACGGTTAAACTACCGACAAGAGTCCCTTACGGTTTCCATGGGACATTTGTAACCGCTAACGACTTGGCAACACAAGCTTGAGAGGACTGTAACCGCTAATGACTTTGTGACTGCGTCTGCATATATAATAATTATTGCGTTTTGAAATCGCATACATATCCAAATGTATATTCAATGATATAAACTAAATCACAATCATAGTTTTTGAGAAGATTCACTTTGTAGTTTTAGATTTGAATGAAGACAACTAGGAAATTGTTAGAAGATAATTAATTAGGAGAATGTAGTTAGAAACATGTTTGTGATACAGAATGTTAATATGAGCTTGTGTACCCTGAGTTTCAACTTTGAACATATTGTTCAACCTTATATTTAGAAAGTTATATTGCATGTTCAGTCATTAAAAACGATAAAAGGTTCACCTATACAGATGAGTTGTTGGATCTTTTTCTATAAGTTACGGTAGTCAAATTTCAAGTTGATCAAATCAAACGCAATTGTCAATTTCTATGAATCCACAAACGTAAACTGTGTTTGGTTATTAACTTTCGGTTAACTTATTACTCCGTATTAATTTACAACTTGCATACCAATCGTACTTTATTCTAATTTCAGTTTGGACATGATCAAGACTAAACCGGTGTTGCGGCCATAGTGAATAATGGTCCGTGATACCAACGTTTGTTTGCCCTTTTTGTTGTAAATTGATCAAATATGCATTAGCTTTTGTGCTACTCTTGTAATTTTGTATTGATCAATATCAAATGTACACATTAGTTTGGTTAGATATATAATTATAGTGCGATAGAGCAAATTAATTCTTTTTGGTATTTGTTGTGCAGTGTAGCATTTTGTGATTAACCCTTATTATCGTAATATTGCGCAAAATAAAGATGGCATATCCTTTATATAATTAGAGAACATCATAATGTGAAATTAAATCTTTTAAGAGGTTTCAGTAGGACAAATAGGAGAGATAAATATTGTCATGTAATCATCATGTTTAACAATTGAAAGTCAAGATTGAAACAATTAGGTCAAACTAGCCCATTAAAATTTCGGCTAGCAAAAAACGCATTAATAAAACACTTGTGTTCAGTTTGTAAAAAAAATATGGGATAATTGATAAAACTTTAGTTCTTAAATGTTAAATAAAGTATATAGACTTAAGTAAACATATCATCTTTCATATTTCTAATAACTATATAAATTTAATAAATAACGCCTAAAGTATATACACCCTATATATGTAGTTGTTATTTATAAATATTATTTAAAAATTTTAAAACAAAAGCACAAGTTACAGTGATATTTAAATGAATACACGAGATTGTAAATATACAAATAACTCATGTTATTCATCTTTATGAGATTAAATAAGAATGCCCAGATTTTTGTTTAATTACTTTAACTATACATGTTCAATGATAACTCATGTTATTCCTCTTTATAAGTTTAACCCATATGTACACGGGTTTAAAAATTAAATATGGCTAAACTTTTTATCAACAGGAATATAATTATCAAAATGAAGGCATGGCTTCACGGGTTATTAAGAGATGAAATATATACACAAGATTGTACATATAGAAACGACACATGTGATTCCGTTTTAAAATTCAAATAAGGATATCCGGAAAAAAATTTCATTGGTCATTACGTGCTATTAAACATACATAATGTCTAAAACATGATATAAATAGTTAAATCTAAACAACATCAATCTCAACACCATGCCACTTAAACAAAGTCAAATTCTTCATCCGACAAAAATCTATACAAAATCTTCATCCAACAATATTGTCGGGTTGGTTTTAATTTTCTTGTTGATATTGTTTTGGTGTTGTGGTATTGCTGATTGTGCCACTGGTACAAAAAGTTCTATCAGTCACGCCCAAAATGCGTGACGATAGGCATATAGTAACACACGTTTTTTTCGTCGTGTGTCACCAAAAGTCCCGCCACCGTAGGTGGCATATGGTGACGTTGTTGAGTTCGTGGCCTTTTCCATCGAAAAAGAGTGACAAAAACACCGAATATGTGTGACAAATTAGGCACAAGTTTTGTTGGATTAGTCATTATCCATCTGCAACAATATTGTCAAAAGAAACTGAGATGTTATTTGGCATATGTGGTGTGTTTGAGTGACACATAAGATACTAGTAGTTAAAAAATATAATAAAAAAAATGACATGGTATAATAGTAACCGGTTGCACCGATTACCGGTTGCAAAAATAGTCAATATTACCTAACATTGAACAATGATTAAAGTTTCATTACATAACATAGTATTTTCGATAGTACGTTACCTAACATTGAAAATTTTGAAAAGTTCGTTACCTAATAGTAGAATTAACCCTCAGGATAACTTCTCACATTATTGACAAACCATCTGATCGAACTTCGTAATTTACTCTTTTAAACCATGAGTAAATAATTATAAATTCAACTACTGATTATGCATCCAACACGTGGTCTTCTTTACATGTTTTAAGGATTCACCTATCCGTACTATATATAGATCCTCTATCCCCCACATCTCCGCCACCTCTTCACAAAATCAACAATGACTACCACTTGCACTTCTTTATCAAACAATTGTATAAACTATAAAACAACATTATTTGCATCCTCAAAACCCCTTTTAACTTCATTCTCTGTTTCTTATACAAAAACCCAAATTACTAAAACAGTTAATTGTTCATTACAATCACATTCCATTCTTAATCTCCCGACTCAACCTCCAAGTGTGTCACCATCTTTTAATAAAAAATGGAACTTGCTACAAAAAGCAGCTTCAATAGCATTAGACACAGTAGAAACCAACTTAACACCCAAGTCGTTACCTAAAACAATAGACCCTGATGTCCAAATAGCCGGAAACTATGCTCCGGTACCAGAACAACCGGTAAAACATTCTTTACCGGTTACTGGAAAAATACCGGAGCATATTCAAGGTGTTTATTTAAGAAATGGAGCTAACCCTTTATTCGAGCCAAACTCTGGTCACCACTTATTTGATGGTGATGGTATGATTTACGCGGTTAAGTTTGAACATGGTTTGGTTAGTTATTCATGTAGGTTTACGGAGACACAAAGACTTGTGCAAGAACGCGCTATTGGTAAAACGATTTTTCCTAAAGCGATAGGGGAATTACATGGTCATTTAGGGATCATGAGACTACTTTTGTTCTACGTTCGCAGTTTTTGTGGTTTAGTTGATAGAAGTCAAGGGACCGGAGTTGCTAATGCGGGTTTGGTTTATTTTAATAACCGTCTTTTAGCTATGTCCGAAGATGATTTGCCTTATCATGTGCGCGTCACGCCTTCGGGGGACTTAAAAACCGCTGGACGATACGATTTTGACGAGCAATTAGACACCTCAATGATTGCTCACCCGAAACTGGATCCAGTTACGGGCGAGATGTTTTCATTGAGTTATGATGTTACCAGAAAACCTTACTTGAAGTATTTTAGATTTTCACGAGATGGGGCTAAGTCAAAAGACGTGGCAATTGAACTAGAAAAACCTACTGTGGTTCATGATTTCGCGATCACGGAGAATTTTGTGGTGATTCCTGACCAGCAAGTGGTTTTCAAGTTAGCTGAGATGATCATGGGTGGGTCTCCTGTGGTGTATGACAAAAAGAAGGTGTCACGGTTTGGGATATTGAACAAGTATGATTCCGACGGGTCGGGTATTAAATGGGTAGAAGTTCCAGATTGTTTTTGTTTCCATCTTTGGAATGCATGGGAAGAATCCGAAACAGGAGAGGTTGTTGTGATCGGGTCATGTATGACTCCTGCTGACTCGATTTTTAATGAATGTAACGAGAAATTAAGAAGTGTATTATCAGAAATTCGACTGAATTTGAAAACTGGGAAATCCACTCGACGTGCAATCATTTCATCTGAAAATGATGTGAATTTGGAGGCCGGCATGGTGAATAAAAACTTCCTTGGGAGAAAAACAAAATATGCTTATTTGGCTATGGCTGAACCGTGGCCAAAGGTTTTGGGTTTTGCCAAAGTGGACTTATTCACGGGTGAAACGCAAAAATTCACGTATGGTGACTCGAAATACGGGGGTGAGCCTTTGTTTCTTCCTAGTTCTAAGAGAAAAGAAGACGAAGACAGTGGTAGCATACTAGCATTCGTTCACGATGAAAAGACATGGGAGTCAGAGCTTCAGATTGTGAACGCAAAGACACTGGAATTAGAGGCGACGGTTAAACTACCGACAAGAGTCCCTTACGGTTTCCATGGGACATTTGTAACCGCTAACGACTTGGCAACACAAGCTTGAGAGGACTGTAACCGCTAATGACTTTGTGACTGCGTCTGCATATATAATAATTATTGCGTTTTGAAATCGCATACATATCCAAATGTATATTCAATGATATAAACTAAATCACAATCATAGTTTTTGAGAAGATTCACTTTGTAGTTTTAGATTTGAATGAAGACAACTAGGAAATTGTTAGAAGATAATTAATTAGGAGAATGTAGTTAGAAACATGTTTGTGATACAGAATGTTAATATGAGCTTGTGTACCCTGAGTTTCAACTTTGAACATATTGTTCAACCTTATATTTAGAAAGTTATATTGCATGTTCAGTCATTAAAAACGATAAAAGGTTCACCTATACAGATGAGTTGTTGGATCTTTTTCTATAAGTTACGGTAGTCAAATTTCAAGTTGATCAAATCAAACGCAATTGTCAATTTCTATGAATCCACAAACGTAAACTGTGTTTGGTTATTAACTTTCGGTTAACTTATTACTCCGTATTAATTTACAACTTGCATACCAATCGTACTTTATTCTAATTTCAGTTTGGACATGATCAAGACTAAACCGGTGTTGCGGCCATAGTGAATAAGGGTCCGTGATACCAACGTTTGTTTGCCCTTTTTGTTGTAAATTGATCAAATATGCATTAGCTTTTGTGCTACTCTTGTAATTTTGTATTGATCAATATCAAATGTACACATTAGTTTGGTTAGATATATAATTATAGTGCGATAGAGCAAATTAATTCTTTTTGGTATTTGTTGTGCAGTGTAGCATTTTGTGATTAACCCTTATTATCGTAATATTGCGCAAAATAAAGATGGCATATCCTTTATATAATTAGAGAACATCATAATGTGAAATTAAATCTTTTAAGAGGTTTCAGTAGGACAAATAGGAGAGATAAATATTGTCATGTAATCATCATGTTTAACAATTGAAAGTCAAGATTGAAACAATTAGGTCAAACTAGCCCATTAAAATTTCGGCTAGCAAAAAACGCATTAATAAAACACTTGTGTTCAGTTTGTAAAAAAAATATGGGATAATTGATAAAACTTTAGTTCTTAAATGTTAAATAAAGTATATAGACTTAAGTAAACATATCATCTTTCATATTTCTAATAACTATATAAATTTAATAAATAACGCCTAAAGTATATACACCCNTTGAATGAAGACAACTAGGAAATTGTTAGAAGATAATTAATTAGGAGAATGTAGTTAGAAACATGTTTGTGATACAGAATGTTAATATGAGCTTGGGTACCCAGAGTTTCAACTTTGAACATATTGTTCTACCTTATATTTAGAAAGTTATATTGCATGTTCAGTCATTAAAAACGATAAAAGGTTCACCTATACAGATGAGTTGTTGGATCTTTTCTATAAGTTACGATAGTCAAATTTCAAGTTGATCAAATCAAACGCTATTGTCAATTTTCTATGAATCCACAAACGTAAACTGTGTTTGGTTATTAACTTTCGGTTAACTTATTACTCCGTATTAATTTACAACTTGCATACCAATCGTACTTTATTCTAATTTCAGTTTGGACATGATCAAGACTAAACCGGTGTTGCGGCCATAGTGAATAAGGGTCCGTGATACCAACGTTTGTTTGCCCTTTTTGTTGTAAATTGATCAAATATGCATTAGCTTTTGTGCTACTCTTGTAATTTTGTATTGATCAATATCAAATGTACACATTATTTTGGTTAGATATATAATTATAGTGCGATATAGCAAATTAATTCTTTTTGGTATTTGTTGTGCAGTGTAGCATTTTGTGATTAACCCTTATTATTGTAATATTGCGCAAAATAAAGATGGCATATCCTTTATATAATTAGAGAACATACATAATGTGAAATTAAATCTTTTAAGAGGTTTCAGTAGGACAAATAGGAGAGATAAATATTGTCATGTAGTAAAACTGAATCATCATTTTGAACAATTAAAAGTCAAGATTGAAACAATTAGGTCAAACTAGCCCATTAAAATTTCGACTAGCAAAAAACGCATTAATAAAACACTTGTGTTCACTTTGTAAAAAAAATGAAGGGATAATAATTGATAAAACTTTAGTTCTTAAATGTTAAATAAAGTATATAGACTTAAGTAAACATATCATCTTTCATATTTCTAATAACTATATAAATTTAATAAATAACGCATAAACTATATACCCCCTATAAATGTAGTTGTTATTCATAAATATTATTTAAAAAATTTAGGGCAAATTACCTGAAAATGTATGCAACTTGCCACTTTTTCCCATTGTATGTAGATTTCTCTTTTTTTTCTCAATGTGTCACTAAACTTGCTAAATTCGTCCATTGTGTGTAGCGGTGACTTGATTCACCTGCTGGAGCAGGTTAACCTAACGGTCGTTAGGTTTATCATTGCATCATTAGTCCTTTAGAGTAACGATCGTTTATCATGGCTACATACAATGACAAAAAGTAACAAGTTAGATGACTTTTATT
>LBNU01013556.1:69733-92611 GCA_014162995.1 Artemisia annua
GACGAAAACGCGAAAAAATGGACGAAAACACGAAAACAGGACGAAAACGCAAAAAAAGGGACAAAAACGTGAAAAAACAGACGAAAGCGTGAAAAAACTGACGAAAACGTAAAAAATAGACGAAAACGTAAGAAAATTGGATGAAAATGTGAAAAGCCGGACGAAAACGTGAAAAACCGGATGAAAACGCGAAATACTGAACGAAAACGCAAAAAAACTGGCGAAAACGCAAAAAAAACTTGCGAATACGTATAAAAACGTGTGTAGAACCGTGCATAAAAACGTGTGTATAAAAAACGTGTGTATAAAAACGGGAATAAAAATGTGTATACAAATGTGTGTATGAAAATCCGTATAAAAACATGCATAAAAACATGTATAAAAATGTGTGTATAAAAATGTGTGCAAAAACGTGTAAAAAACGTACATAAATTTTAAAAATTATAAAAGTCATCTAACTTGTTACTTTTTGTCATTGTATGTAGTGATGATAAACGATCGTTAGTCTAAAGGACTAACGGTGCAATGATAAACCTAACGACCGTTAGGTTAACCTGCTCCAGCAGGTGAATCAAGTCACCGCTACACACAATGGACGAATTTAGCAGTTTAGTGACACATTGGGAAAAAAAAAGAAAGCTACATACAATGAAAAAAAGTGGCAAGTTGCATATATTTTCAGGTAATTTGCCCTTTTAAAACAAAAGCACAAGTTACTGTGATATTTAAATGAATACACGAGATTGTAAATATACAAATAACTCATGTTATTCATTTTTATGAGACTAAATAAGAATGTCCAGATTTTTGTTTAATTACTTTTACTATACATGTTCAATGATAACTCATGTTATTCCTCTTTATAAGTTTAACCCACATGTACATGGGTTTAAAAATTAAATATGGCTAAACTTTTTATCAACAGGAATATAATTATCAAAATGAAGGCATGGCTTCACGGGTTATTAAGAGATGAAAATATATACACAAGATTGTACATATAGAAACGACACATGTGATTCCGTTTTAAAATTCAAATAAGGATATCTGGAAAAAAATTCAATGGTCATTATGTGCTATTAAACATACATAATGTCTAAAATATGATATCAATAGTTAAATCTAAACAACATCAATCTCAACACCATGCCAATTAAACAAAGTCAAATTGTTCATCCGACAAAAATCTATACAAAATATTCATCCAACAATACTGTCGGGTTAGTTTTAATCTTCTTGTTGGTATTGTTTTGGTGTTGTGGTATTGCTGATTGTGCTTGATGATTTGGGGTGGTTGCATGTAGTTTAGATGAAGAGCGGGTTTTTTAGTCTGCAAGGGAGGGGAGTAAAACAAAAAGAGGAGATGAACGCTACCAAATTAGCTATGTAGTGTAAGAAGAATGTTGAGGGTGTGTCATGTGTAACACACTGGGAGCAGCCTCTAGAGAGTGATGCTAATGATCAGACGCATATTTCAAACTTGTCAAACGCTTATGGTACTCCGTGTTCGTCATCTTTAGAGGAAAAGCTCTGTGATATTGAAAGTAAAATGGTTGAGGGTAAACTTGTGTTGGTGGGAGAGTATGGGAAGCCTTTACGTCGTACTAGAATTATGAATGAGGCTGCACCATCTCAAGAAGATGTCTCGCATGTGGTTCAATAGGTAAACTTTAAGGTTCACGAAAATATTGAATGCGATATTGACCAGGTTACTAGTTTAGCTTGTAAGAGTTTTGAATAGGCTATGCATGGTGCTACGCCCAAGTGGGGGTCTTCATCATTCCTTAAGATTGTTAATGCTGAAACGTCTACAAGCAAGGTTAATTTTCGTCTTCTTGAAACTAATGACACACTTGATGAAGTTGATTTAATCAATCCTAGATCGTCAGTCGAAGAGGTTAATAATAGATGTGCTTAAACTTTTTATAGCTACTTCATTAAAAGGGTGGTGTTTCCCGTAGTTCAACACTTTGCTCGAACTATGTGGGCAAAGTATGGTATCCAACGTATCATGATGAACTCGCAAGGGTTCTTTTTCTTTAAATTCTCTTCAAAAGAGAACATGAAGGTTGTACTTCTCAATGATCCTTGGAGGATTCGTATGGTTCGGATAATTCTCAAAACTTGGTTGACTAGTGTGTGCTTATCAAAAGTTGATTTGAGAAGGATTCCGGTGTGGGTTAAGTTCCATGATGTCCCTGTGGCAGCGTACACATGTGATGGTTTAAGTATGATTTCTTCTAAACTGGGTACACCCATGCTTCTTGACTCATATATAAACACAATATGCGAGGAGTCGTTGGGTAGGAATAACTACGCTCGTGCACTTATTGAGTTAAACGTTGAAAATGATTTCAAAGATTACTTGGTTGCTACGATTTCTTTGTTAGATGAACCTGGTTACACGAGTATGACTATTAGAGTCGAATAAGAGTGGACACCTCCAAGATGTGGTTTATGTATGCTATTTGGCCCCACGGATACTCAATGCTCGAAGAGTGCTAAGGTTCCTAGAACTAATGTTGCATCAAATGAAGACAAAAAATATGGGTTTACTGATAACATCAAATTTACCCCCAATCTAAGTGTTAATTTCCCCCTTCAAATACTCATCTTTTCTACTTTTATGAAGAATATATACTCTTATTTCTTCCTATTTTGGTTTCAGGGTAAAGATGAGTAAAAGAACGAACTTACGCGGAAATGGAAGGACTTTGGAGCAAATACATGGAAATTATGGATTCTGCACTAACTACGGCGTAGAGGTTCATCTACCTACGCCGTAGCAAGGCTTCACGAAGACTACGCCGTAGAATCTCTCCTACCTACGGCGTAATGAAGAATTTATGAAGACTACGGCGTAGCCTAACAACAGGCTACGGCGTAGAAGTCCACTAAAGAACACTATAGAGGGGTGTAAGATCTGACCATGCCGCATTCGTTAGCCTTGTCCATGTTAGTAGAGGCACTTAATGACTCTTATGTCTTCGTACCGATAAACCCAAGGCTTTACAATAGCTTTGGATAGGACAAGGTATAAGATAGATCTAGGTGAATTTGACCATCTGACCCGAAATGAATATTGAATCCCCGAACGATAAGATAGGATGCACCTATAGGAAAACTAGTCATGATCATAACAAGAGTAGTAATTAGGTTAACATTACTTCTCTTTACTGATTTCCTTCTATTTACTTTATTGTCTTGTTATTACATTTAATTAGTTTAATTAATCTTTCAACTCAAAACCCCCTTTTAAACGTGACACGACTTAGATAATTTTCGCACCTTAGCTCTTGGGACGACCTCGGCTTTACCATTTGACTATACCACACACGACCGGATACACTGTCCGTTAGTGCGTAAAAGGTAGACCTTAGGTACGAGACTTTATAAATATTAAAACCTGGTCAGTAAAACCTGCATCATTTACTTATGTTAGACGGAAACAGCATGCGAAGACAATAGGGTTTAGAATGAACAATAAATTAGAGTATCGACCTGTTTCTATTCAGGCGGTTCTGCATCTAAGAGGCATGGTAACGAGGCAAGTAAAAACATGAACGGGGCTAGTACAAGTGGTACGTCTTGTACCCTATTGTAGTTAACAACAAGGCAACTAAAGTGGTTTTATCCAATTCTTTTGATATGCTTAACATGGTCGATAATGATGATGATGTCACTATTAGTGGCGGATATGGTGCGAAAAAAGACAAAGCTAGTTCTAGTAATAAGGGACTTGTGAATTCAGATGATATAAATTTGTTGATCTAAGGAACTCGTTTGAAGCGTTGAAGGAAAACGAAAATGTATTTGTGAATGTGGGACTTCAACTGCTGAAAAGGTCGCTAATGGGGGCAGTTCCATGAGGGCTAAAACTGCCGTGGATGAGGGGAAAAAGACTTATGCGGAGCCTATTCTGGACGAGGATAGTGATAATGAAGTGGAAGAGCAACTAGCTATTTGTGATGCTTTTGATATATAGGTTCGTGGTCATACTAGCCGGTTGTAGTGTTATAGATTCTTTTTTCAAGTTTTGGTTTGTCATACTTATGATAGGTTTGGTTTGAAGCACAAATGGTGCGTCTATTTTTCGTCTTTGTAACGGACTGTGATGTGGAATTCACTCAAATCCTACATACTTGAATATTTTTTTTTGGTAAAAGGTCAAAAGATCTGGTAAATATATTACTCCAAAAAACGTTTAAGTACGAAGGATATGGGTGAATTCCCATATCTCAGCCCGTTTCATAGGCGGAAAAGCTTAAGAAGACACTGCCTATTCTCTAAACAAGAAAATTAACCACTACTCATATTATAACATTTGATGCCTACGAAAACAAAATTACTTTCTGCCTTGACCTTAGAGCTTGATATCATACATGTCATTTAAAAGCTCCCAATTGCCCTGGAAGATCGTAGATCTGATCCGCATAGTCATCATAATCATCTTCAAGCTTGTACCCACCGCTTGTTGATGAGAGGAAGTTAGCCATAGGATTATCGTCCGGAATCACCTCCTCCTCATCAATGTCTGAATCAACTATCTCTCCCACCTTGAAAAATGGGTTAAACCTCTTAGTCGAAGAAGTATTCAAAGAAAAAGAAAAGCTAGGCTTACTAGCAGTACCCTGCTCCTTCTCATTCACCGGGTACTTGAATGTTTTTGGTGTAATAAAATTTACCGGGTGTATTAAACAACTTTTACCCTAAAAAAATCTATACAAAATATTAATCGTTATTAATACATAATAAAATATTTATGCAAAAACCAGCCTATGCAAAGGATATTATAATTATACAAGTATAAATGATTTTAAATGATGTTATAGATAATATTATTACACCATGTGCACGAGACAAGCTTTAGCAAGTCAAGATAAGAATTTACATTCTGGACTAACTCTATTATTAAAATTAGATAATATAAAGTTTTTGTGTACATATAATTAAAAAGTTATGTTGTGACTTAACTTAAAACACATTATATAAGACTAGACAGGTACCCGTGCATAGCGACGATACTTTATAGCGGCAAATAATTATAGTTAGGATATGTTGGTTAAGTGTTTCGGATAACGTTTATGCATACAACGTAAAATAATCAAAATCTAATTGATTTTTTTAACATATGATAATTCAACTGAAAATGAAATATGATAACAACTAATTGAATCATTTATTGTCTTTTACAACTTTTTCTACAAATGATGTGTATATATATATATAGTTAGAATGATGAATATATATAGTACGTGTGTGATTGAAAAACTTTTTCATGATAGTTACAAGGCAAATTATTCAAAAACAAGTCAAACTATTTCTTGTGAGATAGTAATAATAAAAGAGTATTTTAGATATAACACATTGCTCATTATAATAAAAAGGTATTTTAGATCTAATACATTGCTCATTTTTAAGTTTTTAAAATTTTAAAGAAAATTATTCTCTCTTTATATGTAGTATACGTAGAGCAACCGTTTGTTTTTTTCTTTTAAATTGATAAACATGAATAGATTGTCAAAATTTAAAAACTTGTTATTTAAAAAGCTGACATTTTAAAAGAAGTAGAGACTGGTATTGATAAAACAACCATGTGAATTAAACTTATTTTGAAACGAAAAGTAAAATAGTAGAACTTGCGATTTAAGCTTTTAAGTTAAGGGGTATTATAGACAATAAACATTACTCGAATTTTAAGCATGTTAAGTTAAGTAAAGCATATACGTGTATTATAAGTAGTAGAGATTTATGCCAAAACTAGCTCCGTACGTACACGTGGGTATATAACTAGTTTTAGTGTATACAATGCCCATAATCTCTATGAGAAATACTATAACCACACAAGTTATACAAAAATAAATTCATACAATGATGTGTCAAACAAATTTGTTGATGAAAATATTAGAGAGAATTCAAAAAGAAGAAAAAGAATGCCATTAATTACATGACACCTCATTTTGTGGGATTGTTTTTCTAAAATTTATGTGATCCATTACGAAATGGTCACACAAATCGGATAAAGTGTGGCTGTTTATTTAACGCTGGTACCTTTAGTCACGTAAAAATGTCACAGTGTGACGGTTCAAAAACGACCATGTGTGACGAAAAGTCATTTTTGGCGTAGTGTGCTTGCTGATTTGGCGTGGTTGCATGTAGTTTAGATGAAGAGCGGGTTTTTGAGTCTGTAAGGGAGGGGAGTAAAACACACTTGGAGCAGCCTCTAGAGAGTGATGCTAATGATCAGACACACATTTCAAACTTGTCAAACGCTTATGGTACTCCGTGTTCGTCATCTTTAGAGGAAAAGCTCTGTGATATTGAAAGTAAAATGGTTGAGGGTAAACTTGTGTTGGTGGGAGAGGATGGGAAGCCTTTACGTCGTACTAGAATTATGCATGAGGCTACGCCATGCCGCCATCTCAAGAAGATGTCTCGCCTGTGGTTCAATAGGTAAACTTTAAGGTTCACGACAATATTGAATGCGATATTGACCAGGTCACTAGTTTAGCTTGTAAGAGTTTCGAATAGGCTATGCATGGTGCTACGCCCAAGTTGGGGGTCTTCATCATTCCTTAAGATTGTTAATGCTGAAATGTCTACAAGCAAGGTTAATTTTCGTCTTCTTGAAACTAATGACACACTTGATGACGTTGATTTAATCAATCCTAGATCGTCAGTCGAAGAGGTTAATAATAGACGTGCTGAAACTTTTTATAGCTACTTCATTAAAAGGGTGGTGTTTCCCGTAGTTCAACACTTTGCTCGAACTATGTGGGCAAAGTATGGTATCCAACGTATCATGATGAACTCGCAAGGGTTCTTTTTTTTTTAAATTCTCTTTGAAAGAGAACATGGAGGTTGTACTTCTCAATGATCCTTGGAGGATTCGTACGGTTCGGATAATTCTCAAAACTTGGTCGACTAGTGTGTGCTTATCAAAAGTTGATTTGAGAAGGATTCCGACGTGGGTTAAGTTCCATGATGTCCCTGTGGCAGCGTACACATGTGATGGTTTAAGTATAATTGCTTCTAAACTGGGTATACCCATGCTTCTTGACTCATATATGAACACAATATGCGAGGAGTCGTTGGGTAGGAATAACTACGCTCGTGCACTTATTGAGTTAAACGCTGAAAATGATTTCAAAGATCACTTGGTTGCTATGATTTCTTTGTTTGATGAACCTGGTTACACGAGTATGACTATTAGAGTCGAATAAGAGTGGACACCTCCAAGATGTGGTTTATGTATGCTATTTGGCCACACGGATACTCAATGCTCGAAGAGTGCTAAGGTTCCTAGAACTATTGTTGCATCGAATGAAGACCAACAATATGGGTTTACTTATGTTAGACAGAAACAGCATGCAAAGACAATAGGGTTTAGAATGAATAATAAATTAGAGTATCGACCTGTTTATACTCAGGCGGTTCTGCATCTAAGAGGCATGGTAACGAGGCAAGTAAAAACATGAACGGGGCTAGTACAAGTTGTACGTCTATGTACCGTAATGTGGTTAACAACAAAACTAAACTGGTTTTATCCAATTCTTTTGATATGCTTAACATGGTCGATAATGATGATGATGTCACTATTAGTGGCGGATATGGTGCGTAAAAAGACAAAGCTAGTTCTAGTAATAAGGGACCTGTGAATTTAGATGATATAAATTTTTTGATCTAAGGAACTCGTTTGAAGCGTTGAAGGAAAACGAAAATGTATTTGTGAATGTGGGACTTCAACTGCTGAAAAGGTCGCTAATGGGGGCAGTTCCATGAGGGCTAAAACTGCCGTGGATGAGGGGAAAAAGACTTATGCGGAGCCTATTCTGGACGAGGATAGTGATAATGAAGTGGAAGAGCAACTAGCTATTTGTGATGCTTTTGATATATAGGTTCGTGGTCATACTAGCCGTTTGTAGTGTTATAGATTCTTTTTTCATAAGTTTTGGCTTGTCATACAGTCATACTTATGATAGGTTTGGTTTGAAGCACAAATGGTGTGTCTGTTTTCCCGTCTTTGTAACGGACTGGGATGTAGAATTCACTCCAATCCTACATACTTGAATGTTTTTTTTGGTAAAAGGTCAAAAGATCTGGTAAATATATTACTCCAAAAAACGTTTAAGTACAAAGGATATGGGTGAATTCTCATATCTCAGCCCGTTTCATAGGCGGAAAAGCTTAAGAAGACACTGCCTATTCTCTATTACTCATATCATAACATTTGATGCCTACGAAAACAAAATTACTTCCTACCATGACCTTGGAGCTTGATATCATACATGTCATAAAAAGCTCCTAATTGCCCTGGAAAATCGTAGATCTTATCAGCATAGTCATCATAATCATCTTCAAGCTTGTACCCACCGCTTGTTGATGAGAGGAAGTTAGCCATAGGATTATCGTCCGGAATCACCTCCTCCTCCTCAATGTCTGAATCAACTATCTCTCCCACATTGGAAAATTGGTTAAACCTCTTAGTAGAAGAAGTATTCGAAGAAAAAGAAGAGCTAGGCTTACTAGTAGTACCCTGATTCTTCTCATTCACCGGGTACTTGAATGTTTTTTTGGTGTAATAAAATTTACCTGGTGTATTAAACAACTTTTACCCCAAAAAACTCTATACAAAATGTTAATCGTTATTAATACATAATAAAATATTTATGCAAAAACCCGTGTATGCAAGGGATATTATAATTATATAAGTATAAATGATTTTAAATGATGTTATAGATAATATTATTACACCATGTGCACGAGACAAACTTTAGCAAGTCAAGATAAGAATTTACATTCTGGACTAACTGTATTATTAAAATTAGATAATATAAAGTTTTTGTGTACATATATTTAAAAAGTTATGTCATGACTTAAGTTAAAACACATTATATAAGACTAAACAAGTACCCGTACATAGCAACGATACTTTATAGCGGCAAATAATTATAGTTGGGATATGTTGGTTAAGTGTTTAGGATAACGTTTATGCATACAACGTAAAATAATCAAAATCTAATTGATTTTTTTAACATATGATAATTCAACTGAAAATGAAATATGATAACAACTAATTGAATCATTTATTGTCTTTTACAACTTTTTTCTACAAATGATGTGTATATATATAGTTAAAATGATGAATATATATAGTACGTGATGTGATTGGATAAACTTTTTCATGATAGTTACAAGGCAAATTATTCAAAAACAAGTCAAACTATTTCTTGTGAGATAGTAATAATAAAAGAGTATTTTAGATATAACACATTGCTCATTATAATAAAAAGGTATTTTAGATATAATACATTGTTCATTTTTAAGTTTTTTAAATTTTAAAGAAAATTATTCTCTCTTTATACGTAGTATACGTAGAGCAACCGTATGTTTTTTTCTTTTAAATGATAAACATGTATAGATTGTTCAAATTTAAAAACTTGTTATTTAAAAAGTTAACATTTTAAAAGTAGTAGAGACTCGTATTGATAGAGCAACAATGTGACTTAAACTTGTTTTGAAACGGAAAGTAAAATAGTAGAACTTGCGATTTAAGCTTTTAAGTTAAGGGGTATTATAGACAATAAACATTACTCGAATTTTAAGCATGTTAAGTTTAAGTAATGCATATACGTGTATTATAAGTAGTAGAGATTTATACCAAAACTAGCTCCGTACGTACATGTGGGTATATAACTAGTTTTTAGTGTATACAATGCCCATAATCTCTATGAGAAATACTATAACCACACAAGTTATACAAAAATAAATTCATACAATGATGTGTCAAACAAATTTGTTGATGAAAATATTAGAGAGAATTCAAAAAGAAAAAAGAGAATGCCATTAATTACATGACACCTCATTTTGCGGGATTTTTTTCTAAAATTAATGTGATCGTAACATTTCTACGAGTAATATTTATTACTAAGGTTTACTGTATTATAGTAATAATATATATCATCATTTGACCTTTCATACAAAAGAACATTATTATAGTAAATGCTACTTCAATGCACCTTTCAACTATCTCTTTACTCTCCTAAAGTTAATGACAACAAAACGAGAGAGTCATAAGTTACCCAGTGAAATTCAATGTTGCCACCTGTTATTTTAAGAAAGTTTAGAAGCACACGCTAAAACTGAGACTAATTATAAGCTTGAATGCTCTTCGTTTTCTTCCCATATCTTCAAACACTTCCGTATGGAATAAGGATTGGTTATCCAAATAAAACTTATACTTTTGATCATCAAAACTTTGTTTCCTTGATATAAATTTTGTAATTTTTTTGATTCCAAGTTATGGACTCCATGGCTAGTGGCTCTCACATTTCTGTTGAAATTAATCAATCAACAACACTACATCCTTTTGTTGCTAATATAGGGTCTCAAGGAGCCTCTAGTGGTTCAAACACCAAAGTGAACACTCAAAGTGTTGCTGAGATGATGGCTTCGTTGAAGCTAAACCCGTTGGCAAAGGATTTCGTTCCATCATCTAACTTGCGCATCAATCCGAACCAAGGTCTCAACTGCCTTGCCTCTCCTTACCATCAGATGTATCCTGGGATGGAGATTCAAGGATACCCCAATCACCGCAGCAGCGTATATATCTCTTGTCTTTTTACCTCATTTAATTTTTTAGATATTTGATTAATGGGCATCGCTGATCTAGTGCTTTCTGATTGAATAATTGCTGTTTGATATGTTTGTAGGGATTTTTCATGATCATAAAATTTTTCTTTCATTTTGGAGAGTTGAGCTTTCTTGATTTATTAGAGTTTCCTGCTAAAACGAAATGTTCATGTGTATCAAAGTTTGTTTTGTGATTATTGGTTTTTTGTTGTACATGTAACCTTAATGATGCACTGCCTATTATAGATCAAATTTAAATGCATGTGGAGTTTTGATGATGTTAAGTAGTTTCATTTTGTATGGGTGTCTTATATGTGTTAACAAATTTCTTTCAAATGGCTCTGTTGGTGAAAAACTACCGCTTGGCTTGTAATATATATGAAAATTTTCTTGCTTTAAATCCTGTATTTTAATTACGTACTTGTGTATTATGGTATAAAAAAAAAAAAAAAAAAAAAAAAAAAAAAAAAAAAAAAGTCATCTTGGTACATTTTGATCACCTGATCTTAATTTGTGTACGTGATTGCCTCAATAATTGTTTGTTAATATACATGTGATACCTGTTTATGCTTTTTCAAGTAATAGAATGCAGGTATTACCAATTTCAAAATTTGCACTTTAAATGTTGGTTGTCTGCTTTGTGCTTGAAGAGTAATTATTGTTTAATTCTAATACATGTTTAGGGTTTTTCACATGAGCATGCAGTCTCATTAGATCTTATTTCGCTTCTTGATATTTAGGTTTCACTTGTGTTCTCCATGCATTGAATTATACGTGTTATAGTTTCATTAGGGATTTTCTCTTATTTTTTAATGTACCTTCCAGGCTTCTAAAATCTTTAACAAGGTGTGTGTGTTTTTTTAATTTATTTTATTTTTTATTTTTTATTTTATTTTATTTTTATTTTTTTAAATTAACATGCTAGAACAATGTATTTTTTGAGTATAATATGTATGTTATCTATGTATGAATTTGTTTCCTTGGGTTTGATGCATAGTTAAAGAAAGTAGTAACTCATGGAATATCATGTTGGAGTTAAAGAAAATTATTGACCTTTTGATTCTCAAAAACTCATATGATGCATTGCATATTCTAGATCCAAAGTTATTGTGGACTAAATGTTTTTAAGTCTGCCCATCCAAAATATATACTTGTCACTGAGTGTTTATATGTTCGATTTTTTAGAACTCATATAATACGATGCATTGAACTTTTATACACATATTAAACCTGAATTTGGAAAATAGTTCCCCTGATTTGATTTTCTTTGGATATTTATTCTTGTGTTAAATGCATGTCGTTGTGTGTTCAACTGTTAAATTCTAAAAATCTAGCTACTACAAGATTTCCAATTAAAGAACACCAGCTTCTTTGTTTACCTAAATTCGAACAAAACCTTTTGTCGCTAATCATATATGTCAAGTTATCAGGATGTGCATAATCAACCAATAAGATCACAAAATTGATTGAATTCGTTTAAATAATCTTTTGTAGCTTTAGTCAACCAATATTGGTAAATATATAACTTTCCATTTGTTCAATGTACTTTTCGATTTAAGATTACCAAAACTTTCTCACCATAAAAGATTGCATGTGTCTACTTGTAAAGCTCTTACAAACTGTTTGTTATGCCAGTGGAGAAAGCACTACAACAATGAGAGTCCAGAAGCGAGATCTCAAACTCGTCGTACTGTTCATGTTTCTAACATCGATAATACTGTGAGTAAGCGTGTATTATTTTCGAAGGGTCTTGTTACTGGTCTATTGTGTACATTTTGCCTGATCGCTTTTTACATATCTCATCTTACAGGTCAGTGAAGAGCAACTTGCTGAGCTTTTTAGCAACCAAGCAGGACAAGTAAGTCTCTTCGTTTCAATCTACTTTAAATAATAACATGTGTTGTGAACTTGTGATCAATTAATTCATCAGTCGTCAACACCCTGTTACTGAAAATATTGTATTTTATGAGTTAAATGATACGTCATGGTTTTTATGAAGGTTATGGACTGTCGGATTTGTGGTAATCCGTATTCAACACTTCGCTTCGCCTTTATTGAGTTTGCTGATGAGAGTAAGTTAGAATTATGTCATCTTTTGTGTGCGTTTAATTAAATTTGTGAATGCTTATATATAGTCGTTCATTGTGGTGCGCGCAGACTTTGCACAAGCAGCTTTGAATCTTTCAGGGGTAACATTGGGGAACTCTCAAATTAGGGTCATTCGCTCCAAAACTGCCATCCTTCCTGTGAATCCAAGTTATGCTCCACAGGTATATATTTCTAGTAGTTAAAAAGTGTAATTTTTTGAAAGTTACCACCAAAATTTCTTATGACGCTTCATATGTTTTCATGATGGTATGGGATTCAGTCTGAGGATGAGATGGAGAAGTGTACAAGAACAGTGTGCTGTACTAATATTGACAAGCAGGTTTGGAGCTTTATACTTTTCCCATTGATTGAGTTATCTTAGAGTATAGGTATTATGATCATTTATTCCTTCCGTTCCATAAATAACACTTGGACATATTTCCATACGTATATGGGACAGGGAGCAACTGAGAGTTTTGATTCCTAAATAGTTAAAGTTTTAGTTAATTGTTCTACCACAGGTTTCTCGTGCCGAGCTCAAACATTTTTTTGAAGCAAGTTGCGGCGAGGTTTCTCTCATGAGGCATTTAAGGGATGGAGTTCATACAACATCCATCGCATTTATTGAGTTTGTGACGGTAATATCATATATCTAAGTGCGCGTGAGAAGCAATTTTCATCTTTACAATATTTGACAATACTTTTATATTAGACATTTTTGTGACTAGCATAAAAAGTTCATATCAAGATGAAAACCTAACTAGAGAACAAGAGATCGTATATAATACCAGACCTAAAAAAGAAAATAATAACATGCAATAAGAACTGAACAACACTTAAATTACATGATCAGTTATCCAATCAGACCATTTTAGATGAACCTTGTTACATCTGTTATATATCTACCCACATGAAAGCCATAATAAGTCCATAACCTGGACTCTTCGTAAAAAGATTACCAAAGAAGCAAAGACCTAGCTGATTGCATTTTTTTTATCCCTCGATCAGATACTATATATGACCATATGACCACACTTACAGTCACATAAAAATTGCATGACCTCCCACCTTGAATATAATAGTCCAGTATTAACTCGTATGAAAAATTCTACCGCAACTAATTTGAATATATATGCAATTAACATTTGGGCTTTTGCATATATAATATATATCCTTCTGAAAATGCATAATTATATATATATAAAGCATGCATAAAAACCATTGTACTATGTGCATAAAAAACTTGTACAAAGGATATATATTATTCACTTTGAGAGGGATATATATGCAATTCTGCCTAACATTTTTTTTAAAGTTCACATTATGTTAAGCATATACATAAAATGTATTTAGAATTAGAACAAGTGTGAAGATAATTGGTGTTACGAATAAAACATATTTTCTTAAACATAACATTTTGAAAAACTCAACAAACTCTTGACACTAACACCACAGAGTGAAAAAAACGTAAAACCTAGAGTTAGCTTTTGGCCCCATGAAACAAAGCTCAACCCTAAAACCGACTCTCTCCATTGGCGAATTTTTTTCCTCTCCCTAATACCTAATCGATTTTCTCTAATCTGCCAAATCTCTTGATTCTTTGTTTCGATCTAATTTGGTTATGAATTAACATCCTCTGTTATTTGTTCCCTGATTGGATTTGAGCTTTGTTTCATAAGATTTTGTCGATTTTTGTGAATCGTTTTGTTTAGGGTTTGAGTTCCTCGTCTTTGTTTTAAACCGACTTCAGGTTCTTCATTCGAATTCGTATTTTCTTTGATCCTGAATCAGTTTCTTCCCTTTATAATCTTCCTTGTATCACCTCTAATATTTTTATGTCGATTATAATTATGGGTCCTGGTTGATTTATTGTGCGTATACTTTTGAAACCCTAACTTTTTAGTTAGGGTTTTTATCATTGTTCGATTGGTGTTTATGCTACGTGCTGGTTATCTGCTTATTGATTGTTGGAAGTGTGTGTGGGTTAGAGAGAGATGATTAATAAGGGTTTTCTGAATACTAAGGATGCTAATACTGGTTCTAGTGCTGGTGGGAAGATTAACGTGGATGTGGATGCAACAAATACTGTGGATGTGGATGCTCGTAACTTGGCCGATTAAGTTGGTGTTGATACTCAGGTTAATGTTGTTCAACCTAATGTGGAACAATTGCTTGCTAATGCGCATAAGAATTTTGAGGAAGCTATGGATAAAATTCAAAGTGAGATTGTTGCTAATGAAGTTAATGCAACAAATACTCCTCCCTCGAGCGTTCCTAATGTTCTCAAGGTTGATTCTGCTAGTGGTACTGGAGTGAAGTCGGTTACTTACGCGGGTGCTACGTCTAATGAACCTCAGAAAAATGCGTCTAATTTTCGGAGGTTGGAATGTAGCAAAAAGAAGGATGATATTGACCTTTCAGTTCCAATGAAAGTAGTGGAAGAGGTGAACACGAGGTTTGAGAACACTCTCTACGGTTACTTCCTTGGTCAACGCCTTGCGTTTCCTGTTGTTGATTACTATGTACGCAATGCATGGGCAAAGTTTGGTGTGCAAAAGGTAATGATGAATGCAAAGGGGTTCTTCTTCTTTAAGTTCACTTCGAAGAAAGGTGTTGATGATGTGCTTGAAAACGGTCCTTGGTTGATCAGAAATGTTCCTATTATTCTTAAACCATGGAATTTGAACACAAATCTACTTAAAGAGGATTTGACTAACATCCCGGTGTGGGTCAAGTTCCATGATGTTCCCCTTGCTATGTTTTCTGATGATGGCCTCAGTCTTCTAGCCACACTGATTGGCACGCCCAAAAGGTTAGATGCTTTTACAAGCCAAATGTGCAAGGAATCGTGGGGCCGTAGTAGTTTTGCTAGATGCATGATAGAAGTGAAGTCGGATGAGGTGCTTCGGGATAGCCTCACTGTTGAGATACCATTACTTGATGGTTCGGGTTCGACTATTGAGAAGATTCGGGTTGAGTACGAATGGAAACCACCTCGGTGTGATAACTGTAAGATCTTTGGTCATACTCTGAGTGATTGTCCTAAAGTCGTTGCACCTCCAGTTCAATCTACTAAGTCTGTTAATGATGGTTTCATGACTGTCAATAATAGAAAGAAAGGTAAGCAAGGTGGTTCTACAACTCAGGGTAATAGAGGGTTTACTAAACCAGTTGTGGGTAAGCAGTTTCAGTATCAACCCAAGAAGACTCCAACTGAACCTAAGAAGGTGGATGGCACTAAGAAGAGGACTTCTGATGTGCCTAGTACGAGTGGCACGAAGATTTCTACATCTAATCAGTTTGATGCCCTTAATATTGATGATGCGGATGCTTTTGGTACTCCGTCTAATGATAACAACAAGGATGTGGATGCTGGTAGTTCAATGGAAGTTAATGCGGATAAGTCTAGTAAGACAGCTAGTACAATTGAAGTTAATAAGGATGAGTCTAATAAGACAGGTAATACTATGGAAGTTAATGAGGAAGAGTTGAGTAAGGGTTCTACTCCTATTGTTGAAAAAATTGGAAAGCTTGAAAAGTTACTTATTGATGGTAGAGCAACTCTTGTGGATGATAATGGTCATCCTATCCCGTCGACCTCTGCCACTAAGAGGGGAAACCCATTTTCAAAGGTGGGAAAAATTGTGGTGTCTGATTCTGAAGACGAGGTTGCCAACCCATTTGATGAGTCTGCTAATCTTTTTGGTGGGGGGCAAGAGTTTGAACAAGAGTATGATGACTATGATGATTATGCGAACCAGGTGTATGATCTTCCCGGTAATTTGGATGCTTTTAATGCCATTTATGGTACCAAGCTTCAAGGCCCTAGGAAGTAATTTATTTTCGTTGTTCTTATGTTATCATTTGAGGTGTGGTTTGATTTCTAGTTTTAGAAATTAGGAAATATCTTGTTATGTAAGCTTTTAGCCTATGTAACGGGCTGAGATGTGGGACTTCACCCATATCCATTGTACTTAAAAGTTTTTTGGTTAATATATTTACCAGGGTGCAAGATTACTCCCCTTTACCAAAAAAAAAAAACGTAAAACCACTGCACAAACCCAACATTAAACAGTGATAATGATAACAAAATCTTTTAAATACCGTTTCATCCGACATCCACGTTGTAACAAAATACTCTTTAATACTGTATAAAACATCTCATAGATAGGAATAGTATCAAAGAAATGAAATTGGGGAAAGTGAAATATGATTTCTTATTATTGAACAGGGCATATAGCCGTTTATGTACAAAAGGTGGGAGAGTTTGACTATTCAAACTCTAACAAACTAACTTAACTAATTGACAGAAACAGTTCTTCTACTCCTATCTACATTACATTCTAGTGTAAAACTAAGCATTCTACTATAGTTTATTTACAAATACAACCTTCTACTTGTTAATCTTCAAATAGTGATAACAATAACACAAAGTGACAAAAACTTTATGGATGGTGGCTCTGTCCTTGGTTTCACTGTGGTAGGAAAAGAACATACGGTTAGACAAACCACTGGTGTCAACATTTTAGACCTCTGAATAACGATCCTAAGAATGAGAATGGATCAGAATTGCTCCAAAAGAATGGAGATAGAGATCACTTTGAGATGATCACTCTCTTAATACAACAAATTAACGACTAGACTAAAAGACTATTCAAAATAACTACTTTGGAACAATCTTCTCTTCTTCTCATTTCATTAATAAAGTTCCCCGTTTAAATACAAGAAAGAAAATTACTACTATCCTTAATATCTTTGTGCATGGCTGAGAACATGGGGATAATGTAAACATGGAAAATGCAACAATCATTGGTTCACTTTCTAATCTTAAACATGCGCATGAGCCGGGAGGTGGTGGGAAAGGTGTTAAATATTCATGAAAACTAGTTCATTAATTCATTCTAGTATCAATACTCTGCACCTGAAAATGAGCCTTATCCTCATGGCCCGTGATTGTGTATCTCGCGGCTAGTGGCTCCCAAGGTGGGTCGGGTGCGGTTTGGAGAAAAAACAAACTTGGGTAGGTAACATTGATGACCATGTTGAAATGTTTCCATGCAACGAAATAAGGCTAGCTTGTCCTAGATAAGCGTGGCAAGACCATAAGTACGAAGGGTGGTTCGATGTAACATGGCTATATCATATCGAAGTTTTGGTATTTTGTGAGCCAGGCTGGCACGCAAACCGGACATCAAAAAAATTGGAATTTGATATTGTGTGGCGAATTTTTTACTTTCGTAATATATGAAGCGAAGGTGGCGAGAAAAGGAGCCCTACTCCGGTTTTATTTAACGGTGTTGATATTGAGAATGGATAGCCGTTCATTTTGGGGTGCAAGTTTTTTATCGATGATGTTGTGTTTGGAGTCTTATGTGGCTAGTTTTTCATTGTGTTTGATTGTGGTAGCGATAAGTTTCACGGCGTTCTCATCCATGGCGTCCATGGACTCTTCAAGTGAGGGTAAGTCATGTGTCGGAAGCATATTACGAAGCAATGAAAACACCATTGATAGAGATCAATTTGAGATGATCACTCTATTAATACAATAAACTAACGACTAGACTAATTAAAGACTACTGAAACTAACTACTTTGGAACAATATTCTAAATCAAGAAAGAAAATTACTACTGCCATAATGTTTTGGCGCATGGCTGAGAACATAAGGATAATGGAAACATGGAAACATGTTGGTCCGAAGATGAGCGCACCCTGTCCCGAATTCAGGGTGGGCTCATCTTCAGACTGACATGTTTATTTTTGGGATTGGAGAAGGCCTATTTGAGATGGGTTGGAGCGCACTCAATTAAACGGGCTTCTTAACGTCCTGTTAAACGTTCCTCTAACGGTTTCACCTGATGGACGGATTTTTAACTCGACAGACTCTACAACTTTGTCAGTTTTTGAGATGAGATGCATAATTGATTCTTCTTTCCTTTATTCCAATGATGATCTTGTTTGTTGGAACAAGAGTCTCCTGATCAAGATTAATATTAACTCATGACGGCTTAGTTTGAATCGTATCCCCACTCGTTTCAATCTTGATAGACGTGGAATTGACCTTAATTCTGTTAGATTCCCTGTGTGCGATGGTGATATTGAAACTAATCTTCACCTCGTTGTAAAATGCCTGATCGCAATTTCTATTTGGAATTCAATTTCGAGATGGTGGAATATTGGCGACTTTCCAAAAGACATCAACGGTTTAATCAAGTGGAGTGATGCGTTAACTCTCAACAAGACGCTAAAATCTGTTTGGATGTTGTGATACAAACATACTTGTGGATAGTTTGGCGATATGGAAACCGAATCTACTTTGATTAAAAACCTACAAGGAAAAACACTCTCGTGGAAGAATCATGTTTTCTTGCATTCTTGGATTTTGAATGGGAATAAGATATTACATCCTAGTTGGTTGGAATGGATCTCATATCCTAAAACTGCTTGTACAATCACATTGTAATTTCTTCTTTTCACTAGCGTCTTGCTAGTGAGTTTCTAATCTAATCAACATTAAAAAAAAATTACACAAAAAACGTGCATTGGAAGGTGGTGATGAAGACATGATCTTCAGTTCATGCATGTATCAAATGGGTTCGTTGACCTTTTCAAAAATTACCTACACTTCATTGGTATTCCATAAACAAACTCTAATAAGGTTAATTAATTGTTTATTCAATCATTACGGCGCAATCAAAGTGGCGGTTTCGCATCCTAAAATCTAGGTGGAAACTTAGGGGATATCATTGCCATTAAGAACAACTTTATGTTCTTCAAACATTATGCCGCAGAAGGAGATGGACTATTGCTACACATGATAACGGATCCACTTTCATACGAATTTTCTAATGATCTTTAGGTGCCCTTTACAAAACTCGGTAGAAACCAAATCATTAGGAGCATTCTAATGATCTCCTCATGCAATACAATGTTTCGTCCATTGTTCTCGGTGACTTCAATTACGCCCACCATAAACCTGAAATTATGAGGTCCTTGTTTTGTAAAAAAAAAAGTTGGGAGTACTAATTTTTTAACACTTGGATTTTTAAATTTAACTGTGCAAACCACAAGTTGGAAAACACTTAGATATTTTTTCCGTGAAAATGTCTTTTCTCACTGGCTGTAAGTTAAAGCACAACCGGTTCTTATATCTTCAAATTATCCAAGCCGTTCCAAATGTTCCAAGTCGTTGTTTGTACCACCACATTGAAACATGTTTTCAAAGTAGCGTTTAAATTTACAATGTCACTTCAAGCAATTTTACTAGTATCAACAAGCATGGTATCAAATTTAGCAAGTTAGACCGCGTTTTCATATCAATTTCTTTCAGTTTGGCTAAATACACATATGAAGGTTCTCCCACATGATTTACTGAGCAGTTATCCATTTTTACTGACAACATAAAGCACGGATTACGGGCCAAATCTACTCAAGTTCTTCAATTCTTTGCCTTTAAACATGTATTTCCCAATTATAGTTTCTCAATCATGATCCAACTCGTATGTTCCCTCTTCTTTTCAACCGCCTATGCCTACTGTATTCACAATTTTATTGACTATTCAACAAAAATAAATAAATAAATAAAATCACCACACATTGCTCTTTAGTCACCCATATGAAAAAACAAAGTGTTATTCAAGATTGAGAATTATTGGAGAAGTTGAATCTCCTTGATATCGAAGTCAACAAATTACGGAATAGACAATCAAGGTATTGTTATTTGACTCTCATTAAAGAAGCAAATCAAAGATCTTGAAGACATTAAAATTCACGATCTCATGCAAAAGGTAAAACTTAAATGGGCAATCTGAATACTCCCAAGTTTTTCCAAGACATGATTAAGAACAAATATGCGGAACCTTGAATAAATGGCATCCACATCAACATTACATGAGTATCAGATCCTCCTTTCGTTATTTACGATATCTTCAAATTTAACTAGCTTAAATTTGAACACTATTCACAACAAACTTATTCACTTATCTGATTTTGGCGTGTCCTTTCTTGATGCACCATTTTCTTCTATTGAGATTAAAGATACCTTTTAGAATTGTAGTGGGGAAAGCACATAGACACGATTGGTGTACCTTGACGCTGTGTTCTCAAGTTAAATATGTAAAAGAAGAGAAGAGAAGAAAATGGGGAGAAAAGAAAGGAAGAGAGTTCTTTTCTATTCTTTCCTCTTCCTCCCAAAAGTGGGAGGAAGATTTTATACTAACCCCCCCCCCCTCCAAAAAAAAAATTAAATTAAATAAAATAAAATTCCTTCCACTTCTCTCAACTTTTTTTCCTTTCTTCTCTAAAAAAAACTTGAGAACACAAGATTTTCTTATGCTTCTTTCCATTTCTTTTCTTTTTCTCTCAAAATTAAACTCGAGAACATAGTGTTAGATTCATTTGTTAATATGGGGACTCAATAGTTAATGATTTTATCTATATAATTAAAATCATCATATAAGTTCTAAGTGAACTTCAACCAACAAGTCTTATTTGATTTTAATAACATATCATCATAAAAGTCCTTCGTAACACACTTCTCCAAGTCATTCACTCGATTAGTATGCGAAGCCTAGAAGACTTGCAATAAAGATAGAAAAATAACATCGTCAACATACTGACAACACAAACCATGGATTACGGGCCAACTCCACTCAAGTTCTTTAATTCTTGGCTATTAAACCGAGATTTTACAATTATAGTTTTTCAATCATGGTCCAAATCTTTTGTTTCTCATCTTTCCATCTTTCCGACGAAGAAAATTGCACCACACATTCTCTTTAGTTACGAGTATTGAAAAACAAAGTGCTATTCAAGATTGAGTACTTAGTTTGAGAGTTAATGGTGAAGTTGAATCTTTTTTTAGGTAAAGGGGATACCCCTGGTAAAATTTATTACTCTAAAAAAATATTTGAAGTACATAGGATGTGGGTGAATCCCACATCGAAACCTGTTACAAAGACGGGAAACCAACACACCAAAAGTGCTTCAAACCAAAACTAACATAACAAAGACAAACTAATCTTTTGAACAACTACTATAAGGACAAGAAATAAATCTAATGTTTAAACTGACCACGAAGATTTATATATATCACATCACAAACCGTGCGTTGTTTCAGAGTTAAACCTTGAAGGTCATAAGTGTCATATAGATCATAATCTTCGTGCTCATGTAAACTAGTATCATATGCAACTTCACTAGTCATGAAACGAGAAGTCTTATCATAAACATTTCGACTTCATCATCACTATCACTATCCGAAATAACCAAATTCCCATCCTTAGAAAATGAATTACATACCTTTCTACCATCATTAACAATGTTAGGTGTGTTAGATCCCTAAAGTCCAAAAGTATCCCTAAAACCGACTCCCTATGTGGCGATTCTTCTTTATCCCTAAATCGTAATCATAAATCTGCCTAATCCCTTGTGTTCATTGCTTCCATCTGATCTTGTTATTGATTAACACTATTGTTAATTCGTTCTTGGTTCGATTTAAGCTTGGGTTACTACGGTTCTAGGCAATTTTTTTTAAATCGATTTCTTAGGGTTCTGATAATCGTTATCGTTTTGATCCCTCTATTCTCCTTAATACATATCATTGGATCGTTATCATGGATGTTGGTTAGATTTTTGTTCTTAATCGCTTAAAACCCTAACGTTTTAGTTAGGGTTTTTCTTCTTGTTCGTGGCTGTTGTGTAGTGTATCATTGTACGTGGGTTTTAGGGAGATGATTAACAAGGGTTTTTTGAATTCTAAAGTTACTACTGAGATGTCTAAGCCGAGTGGGAGGGTTAACGTTGATGGTGAGGGTGTGGTTCAGCCTAAGTCTGATCTTCAACAGGATGTGAACGTGGGTAATGATGGTCATGAAGGTGCCGATGGTACTATCCTCACTCATAGCTCTAATGATGAGGGTAATGTTGAGGGTGAAGCTAACATGGAGCAAATAACAAGCCAAGTGAAGCCGGTTTCACATGGTAATGTTGTTAATGAGGCACATGGGGCGGATAACGCAATTATGGATAATGATAAGGTTGTGTTGGATGACGTGGAGCAGCTTCATCCCAATGTGAAACAATTGTTAGCTAATGCACATAAGAACTTTGATGAAGCCATGAATAACATTCAACGTCAGATTGTCGCTAATGAAGTTAAT
>LBNU01013556.1:93254-118879 GCA_014162995.1 Artemisia annua
TTAGACGTGTTAACCACTTTAGCATCCTTACTGGTTTTTTAGACGTAGACGCCTCCTTAGTATAATTTTTAGGAGGAGAAGCCTTTGTATTCTTAGGAGCAACGACCGATACTCCATTTTCTTGGTCTTAGAAACCCTAAAAACCCGCTTATAAGTGAGACCTATTCGCTTGACAGTAGTAAACCCATCATTCGACACCTCCTTAGTAGCTCCCAAAATCGGACCTTTGCGTTTATTACCCATCCCATTAACCAAATGTTTAGGAGTTGCTTTAGGATAATCAACATTCAGATGACCATAAAGCAAACATGTACCAAACTGAGGTGGTTCCCACTCGTATTGAATGCGAATAGTTTGCTTAGTATACCTTTCACCTATGAATTTAGGAAAAACCAAAACTAAATCGTCACGGAAATCATTGGAAGTATTGATTTCAATCAAAGCTCTTGCATAACTACTACGTCCCCATGACTCCAACACATGGTATCAGTATAAGAATCAAGCATCACATGAGTACCAATTTTAGAAGTAATCAAACTTAACCCATCAGGATTAATTATAAGCAAGCATAAGGACATCGTGGAACTTCACCATACCGGAACACAAGACAAATCTTCCTTAAGAAGACTTACCGATGGAGACCACCTGTTGAGAAAGATGGGAATTCCACGAATCATCCAAGGTCCATCTTTTAGAATAACCTCAACACCCTTTAGAGATGAATACTTGAAGAAGAAGAAACCGTTCGCGTTCATTGTAACTTTCTGAAGACCATATTTACCCCGATTATTACGCATGAACCATTCAAATTTCTTAATAAAATACCCATAAAGCGAATTTTTCATTCGCTCATTAACCTCTTGAACCGAACCAATGGGTAAACCCACATCATAATCAGTATCCTTAGGTACCGTCTCATCAATAAATAAAAATTTAGCTTTAATAGAAGATAAAGGGCCAATTTTAGAAGCATAAGTCGAGGGGGCATCCACATTAGAATTAGTCGCAGGTGCTTTATCCACGTTTTCATTTTTGTAGGTATGGAAGCATTAGCTTCAGAAACACCACACATTGCCTTTTCAAAACTCATACATGCAGCTTTGGTAATCGAGTCCATAGTCATGTTCGTACCAAAATTTTGTAACTTAAAACCCACACCAATAGATGCATTCAAAGAAGCCAAACAAGTATCAATAGTTGGTTCATTATTGACGGCTTGAGTGGTTGATTCCCCGATAGGAACACTCAAATTGTGCACATCAGTCTTGCATGCTCTGGCATCAGCATGCATATCAATAGAGTTTGCTGTTGAACCTGTACTAACATGCACATCTTCGCTACATGGATTCGGCTCCGCGTGTTCCGTTACAACAGTCGCATTACCTCCGCTCCTATTACTATCCCTAGCAGCTAGATCGCTAAGCTTAGGGAAATCCGTATCCAAAGAACGATTACCAATACCACGTTCTATGTCATAATTAAAAGAACTCGTTCGACCCGTAGGAGTATCGGACGCTTCACCCGAATTGTTATCTTACTTCTTTTTCTTCTCTCTCCTCCTCCACCCAAATCCAAGAAACCAGATTTCGTAATTCTAATCAATCATAAACAACAAGCAAAAAGAAAACAAGTAGCGTCAAATCTTCTTTTATGCAAAAACTCTTATGAAAATTAGGGTTTATAACAGGTCACAAGTAGCAACTCACATGTTGGATTAAATAAATCAAGCACCGAATAGTTATGAAGTAACTAATGAAGCAGGTAATTGACAATTAATGCGTAGTATATTGCATGCAAAGTTGGTTATATTAGTTATTCATAAAATTGATTTGTCTTTCTTATGTTAGTTTTGGTTTGAAGCACATTTGGTGTGTTTGTTTCTCGTCTTTGTAACGGGTTAGATGTGGGATTAAACCACATCCTATGTGTTTAAATGTTTTTTTAGAGTAATATATTTTACCAAGGGCATCCTCTTTACCCAAAAATAAAAAAACCTTAGCGAATGAGAATAAAAAACCTTACAAGTGCGACTATATATTAAATCTCCACAACCGACAAACCAACAATGAAACAATAAAGAAATCATTAATGGAACGATTGAGAAAGAATAAATTATATGAACGACCTATAAGGACTTTATGGAATCGGAATCACCAAATTCACCAAAGGTGGGAGAGAGAACGATCAAGGGTTACGTGGCTACTTGCACTTCTACTTCTTTTTGTGAATCTCTTTGACATCAAAACCAGCAAATTATAGAATACACAGTCAATATATTGTTATTTGACTCTCTTTGAATAAGCAAATAAAAGATCTCGAACACAGTAAAAGTCTAAATCTCATGCAAAATGAAAAGATTAAATGGGCAATATTAAGTTTTTTTCATGCAATGATTAACAACAAATATGCAAAACATCGCATAAATAGCATGCACATCAACAATACATAGGTACTGGATCCCTCTTTCGTAATTTATGATATCTTCAATTTTTGCTAACTTAAACTTGAACCTCTAGTCACAAGAAACTTATTCAATTTTTGCTAGCTTAAATTTGAACCTCTTGCAAATCATCTCAACTTGCCTCCTGCCCTATCAAGTCTATTAGATGCAGTAGTTCACTCTGGAAATTATGGCGTCTTAGGAATGATGTTTGTGTTTTTTAGGAAAAGACCCAATAAGGTTTATTCTTAATGATGAAAAAATGATATCTTTCTTTTAGGTGTATATTAGGTAGGGGTGGCAATTCTCGACACGACACGATAAACGACACGAACTCGACACGAAGTTAAACAAGTTTGGGTTGAGGATAAATAGGTTTGGGTCAAAAACAGGTCAACCCGTCTAACCTGTTTAATAAATGGGTCGTGTTTGGGTTGAGCAAGTGTTAAACATGTCAACACGTGAACCCGTTTAAGTATATAAGCCTCTAAAAATAAAATATATAACTTGGTTTTAACGTTGGATATGGATTAAATGTATTTTGTTATGTTCTTAATATAAGTGAATTATGATTAAAACTAAGATTTTATTGAAATTGACGCTTATAACTTATAACTCAGATATCATTGAAATTGTCGTATAGTTATTTATATGTTATTTTTATCATATATTAGATCCTTATATCATTTTTGCATTTAAGCTAATGAAATCAACAAACCACCAATCTTATTCACTACTTGACATATTTGCTTAAACAGGTTAAACGGGTCACAAACGGGTTACACGTGTTATGCAGGTTTGGGTTAGGGTTGAGCTTCTTGACACGATTAATAAATGGGTCATGTTTGGGTTGAGGTTATTTCAACCCGCCAACCCGCGAACCCGAATAGGTCAACACGAACACGACTCGATTGCCACCCCTAATATTAGGTGCATAGATCAAAAATTTGTAATTGGCCCGAGAGTGGTTTTCACACCCTCACAATGCCCTCTCTATCATTTTGTAACATCTTTTCCTAGCTTCTTGTTAGGCCGCAAGCAAATTGTACCATTCAAAAAAATAAAAATAATTCCGTCCAGTAGATCCTTGCACAACAACTAGCTTTTCAAGGTAAAGAATTTTATTATCTAGGCACTTTGTATAGAGTTCCATATTATTTTATAGGGAGCTAGCTTCATATATTACAAAAAGACAAAAACGATGAAATAACTCTGGGACATCGATATCGAACCTATAAGAGTTTTGTACCTAGGGCCTCGAAGTATCTAGAAAAATAAAATTTAAAAATCCGTACAAGTATCTAATATATAAAGTGTATCATTTGTAAATAATCTTAATAACTTTCAACCAAGATTCATATTTCCTTTCCTAACTCTGATTTGGTACTTCTAAGGCGTAAAGTAATAAGTCATACTGGTAGTTAAGTCGTAAAGCATAGCCCGTGACAATCATTAATGACAAATGCATCCGGAAATTAGCTTATATTGTTATCGTTGTACGAAAATGTAAGTATCTAAGAGTCCCTTCACACAGTTCAGTTATTATTTGGTTTTGAAAATGGTGATAAACACCACCTAAAGCGCTAAAACTTAGATATTTACAAGTTACATGGGTCATAAACTGGAAAATAACACGCCTCCATAGGACAAGATAGCCATAAACACCAATAAAGAGAAAGTTTGCTACACATACTATTCAACCAACTAAAAGAAAGTTGTTGAACTTTAATTTAATGACGATATCCTCCTGCGAGCACCTTTTAGCTGCAAAAATCATCTCATTCTTGCATTCCAAATAACCCAAGCTGAAAAGATTCCCTTCACAGAGTGTTAATAGAATGTAACCTAGCTTGTTGAAACTTGTAAACGCTTCTGCATTATTGCAAGCCCCTGTATTTGATCAATAAATGTGTTCAATGGATGTCCCACTAATTAGGTCTTATTGATGTTCATGAAGTATTAGTTTCATGAGGATGTGGAATGGAGAATGATGTTTTCATACATTCCTTTATTATTTGCAGGCCGAGAGTGCAATTCGGGCTTTGGATTGTTGTGGCCAGTTCTTGGGAATGTACCAAATCAGGTAAATTTCCGCAACAAGTAACATATATGGATAATAAAAACATTAGACTATGACGATGTTTATTTAAGCATATCATCTTACTTTTCCAGGGTGAATCCATCAAAGACTCCAGTGAAGACTCGAAGTGGTCGTTCTTTTGCTTAAAAACTGAGCTGCTGTTGGAGTCGTCTTTCTCTATCTTCGGTTGTTTATCCAAAAAAATAAATAAAATAAAATAAAATAAAATTCCTTCCACTTCTCTCCACTTTTTTTCCTTTCTTCTCTTAAAAAAACTTGAGAACACAAGATTTTCTTATGCTTCTTTCCATTTCTTTTCTTTTTCTCTCAAAATTAAACTCGAGAACACAGTGTTAGATTCATTTGTTAATATGGGGACTCAATAGTTAATGATTTTATCGATATAATTAAAATCATCATATAAGTTCTAAGTGAACTTCAACCAACAAGTCTTATTTGATTTTAATAACATATCATCATAAAAGTCCTTCGTAACACACTTCTCCAAGTCATTCACTCGATTAGTAGCAAAGCCTAGAAGACTTGCAATAAATATAGAAAAATAACATCGTCAACATACTGACAACACAAACCATGGATTACGGGCCAACTCCACTCAAGTTCTTTAATTCTTGGCTATTAAACCGAGATTTTACAATTATAGTTTTTCAATCATGGTCCAACTCTTTTGTTTCTCATCTTTTCGACCAAGAAAATTGCACCACACATTTCTCTTTAGTTACGAGTATTGAAAAACAAAGTGCTATTCAAGATTGAGTACTTAGTTTGAGAGTTAATGGTGAAGTTGAATCTTTTTTTGGCTAAAGGGGATACCCCTGGTAAAATTTATTACTCTAAAAAATATTTGAAGTACATAGGATGTGGGTGAATCCCACATCGAAACCTGTTACAAAGACGGGAAACCAACACACCAAAAGTGCTTCAAACCAAAACTAACATAACAAAGACAAACTAATCTTATGAACAACTACTATAAGGACAAGAAATAAATCTAATGTTTAAACTGACCACAAAGATTTATATATATCACATCACAAACCGTGCGTTGTTTCAGAGTTAAACCTTGAAGGTCATAAGTGTCATATAGATCATAATCTTCGTGCTTATGTAAACTAGTATCATATGCAACTTCACTAGTCATGAAACGAGAAGTCTTAACATAAACATTTCGACTTCATCATCACTATCACTATCCGAAATAACCAAATTCCCATCCTTAGAAAATGAATTACATACCTTTCTACCATCATTAACAATGTTAGGTATGTTATTTGAAATAATAAAAGGAGCAGCATTAGATAAGTAAGGGATGCTTTCATTGTTTCCTATGTGTCCCACATTAGCCTTATTTTGCATAAGAAGCGGCTTCCCATCATCACCTAGAAGCACAAGCTTTCACTCAATTATTTGACTTTCTAGCTTATTAATCTTTTCAATGAGAGATGTAGTACTTGGACTGCCAAAAGAATCAATAGTTGCACTTGCCTGTTTATCCATGTTCCCACTTCCGTTACCCAAATCTGAATCTTTACTAACATGTCCTCCATAAACCGTAGTAGTAGTATTCATGCTGTTTGACGAAATGTTAACACTAGGTTCTACATGAAAATTAGGATCATCATCCAAATTACCAAGAACATCAAATGCGTTAGACGTGTTAACCACTTTAGCATCCTTACTGGTTTTTTAGACGTAGACGCCTCCTTAGTATAATTTTTAGGAGGAGAAGCCTTTGTATTCTTAGGAGCAACGACCGATACTCCATTTTCTTGGTCTTAGAAACCCTAAAAACCCGCTTATAAGTGAGACCTATTCGCTTGACAGTAGTAAACCCATCATTCGACACCTCCTTAGTAGCTCCCAAAATCGGACCTTTGCGTTTATTACCCATCCCATTAACCAAATGTTTAGGAGTTGCTTTAGGATAATCAACATTCAGATGACCATAAAGCAAACATGTACCACACTAAGGTGGTTCCCACTCGTATTGAATGCGAATAGTTTGCTTAGTATACCTTTCACCTATGAATTTAGGAAAAACCAAAACTAAATCGTCACGGAAATCATTGGAAGTATTGATTTCAATCAAAGCTCTTGCATAACTACTACGTCCCCATGACTCCAACACATGGTATCAGTATAAGAATCAAGCATCACATGAGTACCAATTTTAGAAGTAATCAAACTTAACCCATCAGGATTAATTATAAGCAAGCATAAGGACATCGTGGAACTTCACCATACCGGAACACAAGACAAATCTTCCTTAAGAAGACTTACCGATGGAGACCACCTGTTGAGAAAGATGGGAATTCCACGAATCATCCAAGGTCCATCTTTTAGAATAACCTCAACACCCTTTAGAGATGAGAACTTGAAGAAGAAGAAACCGCTCGCGTTCATTGTAACTTTCTGAAGACCATATTTACCCCGATTATTACGCATGAACCATTTAAATTTCTTAATAAAATACCCATAAAGCGAATTTTTCATTCGCTCATTAACCTCTTGAACCGAACCAATGGGTAAACCCACATCATAATCAGTATCCTTAGGTACCGTCTCATCAATAAATAAAAATTTAGCTTTAATAGAAGATAAAGGGCCAATTTTAGAAGCATAAGTCGAGGGGGCATCCACATTAGAATTAGTCGCAGGTGCTTTATCCACGTTTTCATTTTCGTAGGTATGGAAGCATTAGCTTCAGAAACACCACACATTGCCTTTTCAAAACTCATACATGCAGCTTTGGTAATCGAGGCCATAGTCATGTTCGTACCAAAATTTTGCAACTTAAAACCCACACCAATAGATGCATTCAAAGAAGCCAAACAAGTATCAATAGTTGGTTCATTATTGACGGCTTGAGTGGTTGATTCCCCAATAGGAACACTCAAATTGTGCACATCAGTCTTGCATGCTCTGGCATCAGCATGCATATCAATAGAGTTTGCTGTTGAACCTGTACTAACATGCACATCTTCGCTACATGGATTCGGCTCCGCGTGTTCCGTTACAACAGTCGCATTACCTCCGCTCCTATTACTATCCCTAGCAGCTAGATCGCTAAGCTTAGGGAAATCCGTATCCAAAGAACGATTACCAATACCACGTTCCATGTCATAATCAAAAGAACTCGTTCGACCCGTAGGAGTATCGAAAGCTTCACCCGAATTGTTATCTTACTTCTTTTTCTTCTCTCTCCTCCTCCACCCAAATCCAAGAAACCAGATTTCGTAATTCTAATCAATCATAAACAACAAGCAAAAAGAAAACAAGTAGCGTCAAATCTTCTTTTACGCAAAAACTCTAATGAAAATTAGGGTTTATAACAGGTCACAAGTAGCAACTCACATGTTGGATTAAATAAATCAAGCACCGAATAGTTATGAAGTAACTAATGAAGCAGGTAATTGACAATTAATGCGTAGTATATTGCATGCAAAGTTGGTTATATTAGTTATTCATAAAATTGATTTGTCTTTCTTATGTTAGTTTTGGTTTGAAGCACATTTGGTGTGTTTGTTTCTCGTCTTTGTAACGGGTTAGATGTGGGATTAAACCACATCCTATGTGTTTAAATGTTTGTTTAGAGTAATATATTTTACCAAAGGCATCCTCTTTACCCAAAAATAAAAAAACCTTAGCGAATGAGAATAAAAAACCTTAGATCTCCACAACCGACAAACCAACAATGAAACAATAAAGAAATCATTAATGGAACGATTGAGAAAGAATAAATTATATGAACGACCTATAAGGATTTTATGGAATCGGAATCACCAAATTCACCAAAGGTGGGAGAGAGAACGATCAAGGGTTACGTGGCTACTTGCACTTCTACTTCTTTTTGTGAATCTCTTTGACATCAAAACCAGCAAATTATAGAATACACAGTCAATATATTGTTATTTGACTCTCTTTGAATAAGCAAATAAAAGATCTCGAACACAGTAAAAGTCTAAATCTCATGCAAAATGAAAAGATTAAATGGGCAATATTAAGTTTTTTTCATGCAATGATTAACAACAAATATGCAAAACATCGCATAAATAGCATGCACATCAACAATACATAGGTACTGGATCCCTCTTTCGTAATTTATGATATCTTCAATTTTTGCTAGCTTAAACTTGAACCTCTTGCAAATCATCTCAACTTGCCTCCTGCCCTATCAAGTCTATTAGATGCAGTAGTTCACTCTGGAAATTATGGCGTCTTAGGAATGATGTTTGTGTTTTTTAGGAAAAGACCCAACAAGGTTTATTCTTAATGATGAAAAAATGATATCTTTCTTTTAGGTGTATATTAGGTGCATAGATAAAAAATTTGTAATTGGCCCGAGAGTGGTTTTCACACCCTCACAATGCCCTCTCTATCATTTTGTAACATCTTTTCCTAGCTTCTTGTTAGGCCGCAAGCAAATTGTACCGTTCAAAAAAATAAAAATAATTCCGTCCAGTAGATCCTTGCACAACAACTAGCTTTTCAAGGTAAAGAATTTTATTATCTAGGCACTTTGTATAGAGTTCCATATTATTTTATAGGGAGCTAGCTTCATATATTACAAAAAGACAAAAACGAGGAAATAACTCTGGGACATCGATATTGAACCTATAAGAGTTTTGTACCTAGGGCCTCGAAGTATCTAGAAAAATAAATTTTAAAAATCCGTACAAGTATCTAATATATAAAGTGTATCATTTGTAAATAATCTTAATAACTTTCAACCAAGATTCATATTTCCTTTCCTAACTCTGATTTGGTACTTCTAAGGCGTAAAGTAATAAGTCATACTGGTAGTTAAGTCGTAAAGCATAGCCCGTGACAATCATTAATGACAAATGCATCCGGAAATTAGCTTATATTGTTATCGTTGTACGAAAATGTAAGTATCTAAGAGTCCCTTCACACAGTTCAGTTATTACTGTATTTGGTTTTGAAAATGGTGATAAACACCACCTGCTTTCTATCAAAGCGCTAAAACTTAGATATTTACAAGTTACATGAGGTCATAAACTGGAAAATAACACGCCTCCATAGGACAAGATAGCCATAAACACCAATAAGGAGAAAGTTTGCTACACATACTATTCAACCAACTAAAAGAAAGTTGTTGAACTTTAATTTAATGACGATATCCTCCAGCGAGCACCTTTTAGCTGCAAAAATCATCTCATTCTTGCATTCCAAATAACCAAAGCTGAAAAGATTCCCTTCACAGAGTGTTAATAGAATGTAACCTAGCTTGTTGAAACTTGTAAACGCTTCTGCATTATTGCAAGCCCCTGTATTAGATCAATAAATGTGTTCAATGGATGTCCCACTAATTAGATCTTATTGATGTTCATGAAGTATTAGTTTCATGAGGACGTGGAATGGAGAATGATGTTTTCATACATTCCTTTATTATTTGCAGGCCGAGAGTGCAATTCGGGCTTTGGATTGTTGTGGCCAGTTCTTGGGAATGTACCAAATCAGGTAAATTTCCGCAACAAGTAACATATATGGATAATAAAAACATTAGACTATGACGATGTTTATTTAAGCATATCATCTTACTTTTCCAGGGTGAATCCATCAAAGACTCCAGTGAAGACTCGAAGTGGTCGTTCTTTTGCTTAAAAACTGAGCTGCTGTTGGAGTCGTCTTTCTCTATCTTCCGTTGTTTTCTTATCTCTAGACTTATGCTACAAAATAAAATCTTAGCTGAGGCTAAAAACTTAATAATGGGAGACTATCCCAATGTTGACGATGATATTTTGGATTGTTTTCTTTTGTGATGCATGTTTGAGAGTTATAAAGTTTCTTTTATGGTTTTATCTTTTTGTTTTTACCTTTGATGCTCTTCTTCTGTAGACTAGTAATGCATTTTCACATATTTTTTGTTGAATAATTAAGGTAGGATTTTTCTTCAGGCCGATGAATAAACCTTTCATTCCAATCATATCTTTTTTTTTTTGGGTTAAGGGTCTCCACCCGGTAAAATATATTACTAAAAAAAACAGTTAAGTACAAAAGAATGTGGTTGAAATACCACATTAACTTCAAGCAACCGCTTGAACAACCACTATATCATTCATGACAAGCCATAAATGATTCTACTAGTTACACACAACTAGAAAACTAAAATAAACCAAGCATGAACTAAGACACATAAACCTTTATGGTAACCAAGGAAAACAACTATCCAAGTCTAATGCCATCCCTGGCAGCAGCCTTTAACTGGCTGTCATCAAAATAATAATCATCATAATCATTGTAGTCACATGTACCATCTTTCCATTGTTCCAAAAGACTCCTCTCGTTTCATTCACTACCAAAATAATTAGTGTCGTTAGGATGTTTCAGAACTTCATCGTCGTCGCCATCAGAAACAACCACATTACCCACCTTAGAGAATGGGTTACCCACCTTGGTTGAAGAAGTACACTTAGAGGAAGGCATACTAGGCTTCGTAGCCGTATCCTGCTCCTTCTCTTTCAAATCTACCTTTTTTAGAGGTTTACCACCATCATCCACAAGAGTAGCTTTCCCTTCAATAATTAGCTTTTCAATATTACTGATTTTCTCAACAATAGGGGTATTACTACCCACCTCCAATCATATCTTTTTCTTCAAGGTTGGTGCTATTCTGAACCGGGTATGGAATTTATTGTCTAAAATTGAAGCAGTAAAGATATATTTATGGTTGTAGAGAATCAGAATTTTTAGGACTTTGAGATTACCTTGAACAACACATGTAGCAACTTTAATAAGTCAAGCTTCAAAAAAAAAAAATAATAAATAAATAAATAGATAAAAATAAATAAATAAATAAATAAAAGTTTCAAGCTTATTTCACATTAGAGCAAGGAGTATGGTGAACTCCATATACTCTTCATTTGGGTCACATTTGATCCACATCATCTTAAACCACCGTAACAAAAGACCCTGGGCCTCTATCATAACACACAACCAACCTCTTCATTTGAGCCATACCACTCCCAAAATTAAATATATCAAACGGTTATTATATCGGACAAAATTCTTGTCGTTATTCAGTTTGTTTGAACTAAGTGGGAAGCAACGAAGTGGAACGGCGAGCTGTGTCGGTATGGTGGCGAGATCTGGTGAACGAGCCACGTCACAAAGGCGAGGGGTGGATATCACCATACCTCTTGCTCTTATAGATTATTTGCTTGGTAATTCTGTAAACATCAAGAATCAACCAACTTACATTTTTTTTTTTTTGAAAAAAAAAGCATAGCAAGGTGCTAGCTAGAATGAGAAATTTCTAAGATTACAAAGAGTTTTACAAACTAATTTCGGATCCTTAATCTAATCTGCCGTTGCACCATTAACCAAAATCTACTCGATCTGTGATAAGTCTTGAAAAAAATTGAATCAGTGTCAACATTATTGTTTGCTCGCTAGTTGTTGACTTTATAATGATTCATATATATTGTTAGTTTTAGCTGATTCATATCCCATAATTAATAACTAGTTGCACATTTGCACTCCACTTCTCTGCCTCCTACAACCCTTGTCTCTTTTCGAATGCATAGGATTTGTACGAAAAACATTTAACAAGATTATTCTAGTCAGCTTTATTACATCATATGAACAAAAACCATACTAAATCATGCGCGAAAACTAAAATTAAGTGAAATCACTCGATGGGAATAAGCTGAATCTTGATCTCAGAAACAGATGCATCGTCAGTCCCGGCCCTAGGCACCAAAGTCACTACAAGAGACTCATCGTCTTCAGATTCCATATCCTCTAATAGCTCGGTTAACCCAAACCTCACCGCACTCATCATGAACATTTTATCTTTTGAGTGGTTATGTGGCAACTCCGCGAAACTACCAGCCATCTGGCTATCGGCTGCAGTTGTAGCAGGTGCATCGTCTTTGTCATTGATAAACACGTCGAACTTGACAAACTTCTCACTGTCGAAGCGTATTCCGTCTAGTATCAGCATCTCACTCGCTTTCTCTTTATCTTGCTTGGTCCTATTTGTAGCTGGTCTCTTTACAAGCACGTTCACTATTTGGTCTAGCTTCATTGGAAAATTTATCTCCTCCACCCTTTCAATTCGTTTCATCGACCTAGTTGCGCCAGTAGGATTCTTGGTACGTGGAACTGGTCTAGCCCTGGACCAGGGAATTCGGGATGTTTCGTAATCATATCCCATCAATGTGGTGTCACAACAGTTTCGGTTGTAGACACGCACAAGCTGTTTGTTCTCATCGTAAAACACATACGATGCGTCTAGCCAGTCTGGATCGGTAGGATCATGGTGTCCCCTACCGCCCAACTGTTTCCATATATTCCACATTCGGTCGACATTGGCATGGTGTGCGTAAAACAACGGGTCATACCCAGCTGAGTAGAAGTTCCCCATATCCTCCCTATTAGGCATCCGAGGGTCGGAAGCCCATATGTGCATTGCGGTGTGAGCCCCACGCTCTATGGAACCAACAATCGAGATGGGGTCTTGTCCAGCCCTATACTCGCCCCCAAAAAAGCTTATATAATCAGGGGCGTTGCTGATCATTTGCTTATACATTGTTGACATATTAATGCCTAGCTGGTCTATACAAGAAGCGCCACGCTCTCTTCCATTATATTCGAGATCAACGATAGCTGGTGGGAGGTGTCTGGCATCCCTGTAAGCATTGAAGATCGAGTTTCTTCTCAGATCGTTATCTACTGGATCTTCGAACATAGGAGGAAGTGTCATGCCGGTCGGGTTGTCCCAGTTCCAGTACGGTAAAGCAAAAGTTGGATCATCAATCAAACTGCCCAGTATCCTCTCATAGAAATAAAGGTACCACCGATGGAATGGGAAGAATAGCCACGAGTTGTGAACCTGAATTTCTTTTTCAGGGTGACCACTTTGTTTTTGAGTGTAACCAGCGTTGCAATATGCGCAGTGAATCCTAGCTTGTTGCTTGTAACTTCGTGGGTCGTTCTCATCTAGATCCCTCATCGCTTGTATTGCTTTTCTGTACTTCGCCATGTAGTCCTCAGAGACTCTATGTGCCGGTGGTCGAACACGAATCACAGGATTCTTAGGCAAGACGTAGTCTTTTGGGCGATCTTCTGAGAGAACCGGAGGACAACAAGCTAAGCTTCTTCTTGCATCTGCTGAGTTGCCTATGCCTTTATAAGCAGTAGCAACACAGTCAGAAATATCGTCAGGAGCAGCAATAGGTGTGGCGAAGGCTGACTGGATCGAAGTGAAGTTGGCGGCTCCATATAGGCCTCCAAGTCCTAATAGCAAGTTTCGTCGGTCAACATTTTTCATATCAAGTGATGTTTTAATATTTTTGTGATTTTCATCGTGGTTGGTGTTGCATGAGACATTGAAGTAATGTTGGGTTCGGATTGCATTGGTCTTCAAGCTAAAAGAAGTCATCATCTTTTGGTTTAGGATGTCGTCAATGTGTTCTATTTAGCTCTTATAGAATCGACCTTGGACCATGTTGGATATGAGTTGTCCTTTGCTGGACAGGTGTTGTCTACAAACTACACACAGCTCACCATAAGTGGCATAGGCCACTTTGAACAGATTGATTTCATATGAACAGCCCCTATACACTGTTGACTCAATTCCATTTTCACATTAGTTAGTTAAGAATTGTGGCAAAGAAAGTGGCTAGGTGAACCATGTTCGTCATTTTCACGTGACGTTCATTCATCATCCTAAACATTCGATCAGCAAACACGTTTGTTTGTACGAAAGAATTAATGTGAGGTTTCGTAGAGAAAATAGAGTATTATAAAATTGTTATATAAAATGTTGGAACATGCAAAACTCTATCTCACACATTGCTACCAAAATGAAACTATCATATTACTATAAAGCAATTATTTATTTATTTATTACTATAAAGCAATTATTTATTTATTTATTTAGATGTTTCCTCGGTAAATATATTACTCTAAAAAAATATTAAAATACATAGGATGAGCGTAGATCCCACATCTTAGCCCATTACACGTAACACAAACGCACCTATCATGCTTCAAACAAACTCTATCCTAAGAGAGAAACCAATCTTATGAGTCTACCAAAATAAAATGTCAATGACAAAACTAAAACTACTTCCCAGCTCTACCGTGGATACGGATGTCCCACGCGTCATATAAAGCAAGTTGTTCTTCATTCAAATTATTAACATCGTATTCGAAATCATCATAATCATCATATTCTCAGAGACTTGCATCATTAGTTCCTCCACCATTACGATTCTGGTTAGCCATATATTGAGTCATATCATCATCAATATCCTCAACTTCATCACTATTCGAATCTTTCCCTTGCGTTTCTATAGTAGCAATAGGTCCACTGACCAATGTCACATTAGCCTCATTTTGCATAGAAAGCGGCTTCCCATCGTTACCCAATAGCACAAACTTCCCATCAAATATTTGACTTTCTAGATAATTAATCTTTTCAACCAGAGATGTAGTACTTGGACTTCCAAATGAATCAATAGGTGCACTCGCATGTTTAACCTTATTCCCATTACCTTCCTTTTGACTCTTATCATGTGAATTAGAAGATTTACAACCCTCGTGTTGAGATCGTTTTAGCTCGAGGTTTGTTAGACCTCATCTAGGGATTAAACAATAATAATGATTAACAATACGATACGCAGCGGAATAAACAAAACAATCATTATTATTGCTAACAAGGTTTCTTCGTCATCATCTCTACTCTAACAATACAATAAGCCCCAATGTTATGTGATCAAGTATAGCACGGTTACACTCTAACAGGGATCCAAGATCCTTGAGGCTTATACAAACTCTAGGCGTCTAACACAAAGACCGCGCCTAGGTTTACACACACACACCTTTACTGATTTACATCTTTTGTACGTACATTAAAACCTATTCCCTGCATCTCTTTATATAATAGAGATACTATGGTTACAAAATACTACGAAGGACTATATTGTAATAACTTCTTTGTAAAGCAAGTCCCTTGTATTTTGCATTTTATTCATTCTTCACTTTGTCTTCTTAAGTCCTTCATCTTTCATGTACTTTGTCATATCAACTCAAATATTAGACTCAACAATCTTCCCCTAATTGATAATGACAAAACCAATAAGCACGAACTTCCCCTGAAGTTAATAAGTCATGAAAGATAACGAACTTACCCTTAAACCATGCTATATCACTAAGGATCTTCAAGTTGCAGTCTTCTATGTAAATATTCTTCCCCCTTTTTGCCATCATCAAATAGGGGACAAATGTAAGCAACCTTGATTTTTACAACCACGAATCAATAGTACACGTCCAATCCATCTTTCCAATGTTTCAAAGTCGCCCACCATTAAGTTTTTCGCATAAAAAAATGGACTTGAAACAATAGAAATCAAAACTAGCAGTAGCAATAACAACTAGCAGTTGTAAAAACCTTCACCTTGAATGATGCATGTAGATGGTTAAACATTTAATCAATAAGCTTCCCCTGAAACCCATATGTGAACCATCTCTCGAATGTAAGCTCCATGCAATGATCACCGATGAAGAAAACCAAATATAACGAACTTGATGANCAATAACAACTAGCAGTTGTAAAAACCTTCACCTTGAATGATGCATGTAGATGGTTAAACATTTAATCAATAAGCTTCCCCTGAAACCCATATGTGAACCATCTCTCGAATGTAAGCTCCATGCAATGATCACCGATGAAGAAAACCAAATATAACGAACTTGATGTAGAAGTAGAATAACCCAAACTTGTGTCTTATGTCTTGTACTATCCACGTGACTCCAAACTTACATGAAAATGGTAATATAAGTAGACCGCAATCCCTTGACAAAATCCTCATCTTCAATGAGACACTGAGCACTGCAATGTAACTCCTTTAAGTGATAGTTAACTAGGTCTTCGTCCATCCACCCCTTGACCTATGAAAACTAGATTTGACAAGTCTTCGTCACAACCATAAAGCACAAACAAGTTATCTTTAAACGTTATGGGCCGTTTAAGATATGATAAGAACAGGCATCCAAGAAACTCCACTTCAGCATCAAATAGGTGATAAACAATCTTCTTCGTAATCAACTATAGCACATAATTCCAAATACGAGCGTTTATAATCTGTGTAAGCACCATTAAACCAAAAATCTTTCTTGCGTGTGTCTAACATCTTCAAAAATCCAAACTTATCAAAGCTCTTCTGGTGTGTGTCATCCCCTGTGTGTGTCTTTGGAACCGCATGTTCCAAAATTTCAATCAACAATACATATACTTCCCCTCACTGTGATAAACTCATGCTAACCACCGGATAAAAAGCTCATGATGTATTAAAAATCTCAACCAGTAGCATGTGATGGAAACAATCGACCCATGTGATTTTTAGACACATGCACATATAAAATATCCAAGTCTTTTGTTGCTTTCCACCAGTAAACATCCATAACTCGAGTCTATCAAAGCAGTACAAGCTTGAAAAACGTAGCAGTGGTAACTATCAACTAGCAGTGGGAACGAACAACTAGCAGTGGAAAGTTGTAACGAGCAGTGGAAACGATATACAGTAGCAGTGGGAACTTGTAGGCAGCAGTGGAAACATTCAACAGTAACTAGAATGAGCAATATTGAAACATCAATATTTTCTTTGCAGCAACGACCAATCCAAAAAGCTTCTACAAACGCATCACTTTAAACGGTTTAATTCCACCGTCCCATTATCGCAGCAATAAATTCACTTGATCCATGATTCCACTTAACTAAGCCCACCAATCAGAATGTTCGTATACTGATAATCGGTTCGCATAAAAAAAATCTTCAAACGAATAAACAATATATACCGACCCATGATCTCAAAATTAATTAAGAGTACTAGATAGCATTAAACCCTTTGCTGCGCCACTTTCAAAGAAACGACAAACCCAATAAGAATAATCTTGTAAAACCTTATAACTCACATCCATATTTACTCAAATATGACAAACCAATTCAGACCCACAAGTTTTAATTGGTACGAGAATAAAACTATATGCGAAACAAAACAAATCTCGACCAATATCATTCTATCTCATTCGTGGACCACTGACCAATTCAATTAATTCCATGCTTTCAACCAAGATTCAACCAATATTCGAGCAATAAAAAATAATCACCAATTAGTATAAGGTTTCAGATTCACATATACTTCAAAAGGATGACACATCATCCCCACTTTCCTTCGTATAATATAAATAATCGATCCATAATTTTCAATGAATTGCATCTCAACAAACCACTTAATAACGAATTTATTGAAGTACGAGGTTTTTGATAAATTCACGTGCTCCACTTGCAAAAGACGCCAATCAATTTTAATAGTATACCAATCAGTAAGTACAAGGTAAAACTATAATGAATTTTACCATATCACTTGCAACAGAAAACAACAAACTCTTATTACCTTCTTGTCGCCAATAAAGTGAATAAACCTTCGAACACTCGAACATAAAATCTTTTTTAAAGCAGCTTCTGTCGACAACAGGAAACTTTTTCTTCAACTGAAAACCTTGTAGAATCCCTAGGTATCGAGCTCCCCTGGCTCTGATACCACATGTTGAGATCGTTTTAGCTCGAGGTTTGTTAGACCTCATCTAGGGATTAAACAATAATAATGATTAACAATACGATACGCAGCGGAATAAACAAAACAATCATTATTATTGCTAACAAGGTTTCTTCGTCATCATCTCTATTCTAACAATACAATAAGCCCCAATGTTATGTGATCAAGTATAGCACAGTTACACTCTAACAGGGATCCAAGATCTTTGAGGCTTATACAAACTCTAGGCGTCTAACATAAAGACCACGCCTAGGTTTACACACACACACCTTTACTGATTTACATCTTTTGTACGTACATTAAAACCTATTCCCTGCATCTCTTTATATAATAGAGATACTAGGATTACAAAATACTACGAAGGACTATATTGTAATAACTTCTTTGTAAAGCAAGTCCCTTGTATTTTGCATTTTATTCATTCTTCACTTTGTCTTCTTAAGTCCTTCATCTTTCTTGTACTTTGTCATATCAACTCAAATATTAGACTCAACACCTCGCCTTCCTCCTCGTCTACCATAGAGCTCAATACATCAAACGGGTTCGATGTGGAAGGAACCGTATCACTTTTATTATTAGTTTCCTTCGGATTTCCTTGGTGCCTCAGGTTTATAAGCGAACTGTGACTTTGAACCAATTTGAACCCCACGAACAACTTGCCTTTGCGTTTTGATGTTCTTAATAGCATCCATGACAAGTTTTTTAGGACATTCATTAAGAACGTGACCAAAGACCTTATAACTTGAGCATATTGGAGGTGTCCACTCGTACTCAATACGAATAGTGTGCATATTATACCCCTTACCCTTGAATTTCGGTACTGCCACCACGAGGGAGTGTTTAAACTCCGCATCAGCTCTCAACATAATCATGACATGTGCATAACTCGACCTACCCCACGACTCCATGCACATAGTGAATGTGTAAGAATCAAGACCAATAGGGGGAGTGGGGCTAGTTTTGTTGCAATAGCACTTATACCATCTTCCGCGAAGGCGACAATCGGAATATCATGAAACATAACCCAAACCAAACGTTACACACATCCTCCTTCAAAATATTCACTTCCGGTGGCCATTTTTTTTAGAATGAATGGTATGTTGCGAATTAACCATGGACCATTTTCACGTATTACGTTCATCCCATTTGTAGAATTAAAATTGAAGAAGAAAACACCTTTAGAATTCATCCTTGATTTAACTAGGCAAAATTTACTCCAAAGTATTCATTACATAATTCTCGACTATCGGGTACGCGACATGTTTACCCAAAAAGAAACAATACACAGTATTACGAAGCCTTTCATGAAAAGACTGACAAAATCCATCGAAATAGCTACATCGGCTCCATTGCCAACCGGTGATAGCAGTTTCTGAAAGTTGGCACTTTTCTTACTCGATTTGCCTTTAAAGAACCTTGCATACAATCCAGCCTCTTTTGAAAACATGACTAACAAATAGATGAAGATCATAATAGTTGGCTTAATGGTTGGTTTAGGCATGTTTTAGCTTATTTGGGCATATAATATATATAGCAGGGTATTCGCGCGTTGCGGCGGCGGGTACCCTGTAATTTTAAATTTCTGGCGACTAATAATTTTTGATTATATGTTTTTCGTGATGAATTCAGATAATATTATGGAGTTAATAGGTACTCAACCATTGTTTCTTGCAATAACAAATGTAATAAGAGACATTTGATAAAAAGAAAGCATGAAGATGAGAAAGATAACATAAATGATAATAAAGAGAAAAGTATAAAACATATGACCATTATACTTAAAATATTAAAGTACTTAAGTGTCATTACTCTTAGGTTAAAATAACTTACTGGAAAATTAGAAAACATGTGGTTGTTTTATATCATGGCAAATAAATGATGATAACATTAGTTAGTAGCTATCGTCATTTGTGCCATTTATTTTATCAGCCGTAGTTTTCATGTAAAGGGTGTTTTATTAGTTACACTAGTTATAGGCATTTGAGACACAATTTCATAATAAGTGTGTAAACTTAATATTTCAAGACTTCAATTTTGAGAAGGTTTCAAATGCTTTATAACGAGGAGTTAGGCAGTCACGCGTTGCAGCAGATCTCATTTATGTTTAAATTATTTTCGATATATGGAGCATTGGGGAGAAGCCAATTTGTGATAACAACTAAAAATATGCTAAATTGGCGGTAATAATATTAGTTTTTGTATTTTACTTGTATTCATAATTGGGAGTTTTTTTTTGATAAAAAGTTTCTCCGATAAATGTATTACTCCAAAAAGTTGTTAAAGTACAAGAGATATGCGTGAAATCCCACAACTTAGCCCGTTACATAGTAGGTAAGGCTAACATAACAAGCAAAAGTACTTCTATGAATGAAGTAACAACTATAACTAGATTACATTTGCCTCAAACGACTCAAAACATAACCTACGACTTCTAGTTGGGAGTTTTGTTGGACATTATAAAGAAAATTATTGTTTCTTTGACGATAGTTTGCAAATTATGATGTCTGTGTTGACAGTTTTGCTTAGATATTTGGATCCAAATAAATGTCTAATACATCGACAAATGCATTCTCTTAGAAAATCTAAAAATTCCCAAGAAACCCTCAAAGTGCTCGATATAATATTAAAGCATTACGTGACGAAGCTTAAGATTATATCGAGCACCCCAACGCTTCGTGAGAATTTTTAGATTCAAGTAATATTTTCAATTACAACAGTGAACTATAGCTTGTTTATACGAAATGCACCAAATGTAACACAAAGTATTTTCATCATCGTAACGACTTGTTTGAGTGAGTGAGAGCTTGTGAATTGTTACTCATTTCTAGGAAGTGTACCAACTGTAAATAAAATCTTCTAACCATAATGGGTGCTTGAAACGCCCTTTCCTGACTCGCCAAATTTTTTTACGAAAACGGCATAACCAAAGCTAACCTTCGATTACAAATCAAGTATTCTTATATACTTTTATTTTAAACAGCTTCTGAAAGTATTTTTAAAAGAAACCGGAACATATGTTGAAAGCCAGTTTTTTCTTCTATCATCTTCTTTGTTGTTTGTTTGAATGGAAGTATAATTGTATTTGGCGGCATAGTTGTTTATTAATTGCAACTTCCTCCTTTGTGTGACACTTCATGGCTTGCTTTGCCTTTAGGTAGGAGCGGCAATTTTGCGACGAACTATTTGCCAAAAACAACAATGATCTCCGTCGGTAAAACAAAGAGTAATGTCGATGAGAAAAATTTTGTTGATTGATAGCTAAATCAACATAATATGAGATGTGTTATGACAGCTAGAGTTTTTATGTTCTAGGGTTTTTTGTTTTGGATTGGATAAAAAGATTGCTAAGACGAAAATATAAAGCGAAAAAAAAGTAAATTGATCAGGATCTCTCCAAAAGAGACTCATCATCTTCAGATTCCTTATCCTCTAATAGCTCAGTTAACCCAAATCTCACCGAACTCGTCATAACATTTCATCTTTTGAATGGTTATATGGCAACTGTGCGAAACTACCAGCCATCTGGCTATCAGCCGCATTGGTAGCAGATACATCGTTTTTGTCATTGACAAACACGTCGAACTTGACAAACTTCTCACTGTCGAAACGTATTCCGTCTAGTATCAGCATCTCACTCGCTTTCTCTTTATCTTGCTTGTTCCTATTTGTAGTTGTTCTCTTTAGAAGCAATTTCACTATTTGGTCTAGCTTCACTTATCTCCTCCACCTTTTCAATTCGTTTCATCGACCTAGTTAAGCCACTAAGATTCTTGGTACGTGGAACTGATCTAGCCCTGAACCAGGGAATTCGAGATGTTTCGTATTGATATCCCATCAATGTGGTGTCACAACAGTTTTGTAGTGACACATTTACAGATATAACTAATATAAGAAATCTGTAAAAGTCTCGGTCCATCTATACATTAATGCCAAATCCATCATTTGAGATTTTAAAAAAAGAAAAAAAAATCTAAGATTACTGCAATACCATCTAAACTAGATAATATCTTATTAAGTAAGTATATGTATTGATGGTTACAATATAGTACCGAGTTTATAAGCAATGGAGTAAGTAGTTATCTTTTAACATTTAGAGACAAGTTAATTCTTTGCAATCTTTAAAGAAGAGGAAGTATGTGACTGTTCCCAAGGTAAAGAGAGTCAATGTTTCATAATGTATCAAAGTTTGAGCAAAATAGCTTTTGTGTATTCATCAAGGGAGATGATATTTACACGGACACTTTTATCCGTACGCAGGACTTTGTTGTGAATAGACAGATGTACCCCTCAACAATTTACGGAATTCTTTGTGTCACTTGTTATTTATCCTGTGTCAAACCATGACCAAAGAACCCATTCTCTTTTTACTGCTTCCCTTAATCATCCAGCATCTTTCACCACAGACATGTATCCCAGTTTAACCCGCTGCCACCTTAGATAGGAGTGAATTTAGCTGATGATTGAAGACTTCCAAATGAAACTGGGGTTAATTCGGTTCACAATTGAGACACTTGCTATGAAAATTCTGAAGTTTACATACCCGTAGATTGAACCTCAATACGGAGCTAACTTTCTTCGAGTCTTAAATATGTTATTCATTCCAAATACTTTTTTTTTTCATGCAACTAAGCACTAGTTTAGAATAAATATATAAGTTCTTTATATAAAAAAGAGCAACAGTAATTTCTGGGATTAAATATAAGTAGCAAACTTCAACTGTTCTGGAATTTCGATTTTATGGGATTATGAGTTCATTCGAGCTGAAACGCTCTTTTCCTGCCAAACTCGAACCTTGTCACTGATGCACTGTGTGATTTATGTTCTAGTGATGTTAATTCTTTTCATTATTTTATCTATACTACTATATAATACATTTGAGACTATTATATAATTAGAAAGACTTAAAATTCAGACTTTTACATACTTATTATGGAAGGATTTCAAAATTAATTGGTTAGGAAGCATGTTGGTTAGGNTGATACATCCACAAAGGATTTCCCCCACAAACAATCCACAAACAGAGGTGTCAGTGGGGGATTTGTTGCTTGTGGGATGTGGTCCCACACGCAACCAATCCACCACTGACACCTCTGTTTGTGGATTGTTTGTGGGGGAAATCATTTGTGGTTCTAGCAAAATTCATCAAAGTTTGAGCAAAATATCTTTTGTGTATTCATCAAGGGAGATGATATTTACACGAACACTTTTTATCCGTACGCATGACTTTGTTGTGAATAGACAGATGTACCCCTCAATAATTTACGGAATTCTTTGTGTCACTTGTTATTTATCCTGTGTCAAACCATGACCAAAGAACCCATTCTCTTTTTACTGCTTCCCTTAATCATCCAGCGTCTTTCACCACAGACATGTATCCCAGTTTAACCCGCTGCCACCTTAGATAGGAGTGAATTTAGCTGATGATTGAAGACTTCCAAATGAAACTGGGGTTAATTCGGTTCACAATTGAGACACTTGCTATGAAAATTCTGAAGTTTACATACCCGTAGATTGAACCTCAATACGGAGCTAACTTTCTTCGAGTCTTAAATATGTTATTCATTCCAAATACTTTTTTTTTCATGCAACTAAGCACTAGTTTAGAATAAATATATAAGTTCTTTATATAAAAAAGAGCAACAGTAATTTCTGGGATTATATATAAGTAGCAAACTTCAACTGTTCTTGAATTTCGATTTTATGGGATTATGAGTTCATTCGAGCTGAAACGCTCTTTTCCCGCCAAACTCGAACCTTGTCACTGATGCACTGTGTGATTTATGTTCTAGTGATGTTAATTCTTCTCATTATTTTATCTATACTACTATATAATGCATTTGGGACTATTATATAATTAGAAAGACTTAAAATTAGACTTTTACTTACTTATTATGGAAGGATTTCAAAATTAATTGGTTAGGAAGCATGTTGGTTAGGAAATTGGTTAGGAAGCAAGTTTGTTAGAAAGCAGGTTGGTTGTTCAAACTAAAATTATTTGGCTTAACCATCTCTACCATCTCTACTTATAAAGCATAAAGACAATTAATGTGTAACCGAATAACCGAACCGCAAAATATAGTAACAGGTACCCACTACCGCATTGCGCGGGTACCGTTCTAGTTTGTAAAAAAAGAGCAACATACAATTACCTTAAATGATGATGTTTCTTGATCTTAGACATGAAAATGTGTCTATTGTTCATGGAAATTCAAAAAGACTTTAATTTAAGGCTTCCATAAATAACAAAGCATCATCAATCGACATAGAAATACGTTTGAAAAAAAGGGTATGATCAGAATCAGGTGGTGGCAGCGGAAGAGTGCCAGTAAAATTAAAATGGATAGAATTGTAGCACCAGTCAAGTGAACCAAGATGAAATTTTCAGTTGCAATGATGGATTTCACGGGAAAAGGTGGAAGTGACGACAATATTAGATTAAAAATAGAACAAGGGCGTAAATGTCATTTCACTATTTTGCTGTGTACGAAGTATTTTACTCAGTGTAAATATCAGTCCCTATTCATCAAACTCAAAATGGATTCGATCGTGGCAACACTTATTATGTTCAAGCCTAACCATTTGATAGGGACAAGATTCGTGATCAAGACACGAATATAGAATGATATTACTGGTTATAGGAGTAAGGGTACTCGTAGTAGAAGTAAGGGTACTAAACATAAGTAACCTTACTCTAAAACATACTGAGGTTACTCTTAAACATAAGAATATCCTAAAGTAACTCTACTCCAAGTCTAAGTAACCCTACTGATGTTTCCTACAGGGTTTTTATCTGTGTCGTATCTTTTATTTTAATTTCTTTATTTTGTTGGTTCTAGAATAATTAGGTTTTCTTTCTCTACAAGTTATACTACCCTATAAATATAGGGCTTAAGTTTCATTGTACTATATCTTTTGATCATTATTATTAATAAACTTTGTGTTTTAAGAGTGAATCTATTGTTTGGGTTTTATTCCCTTGAGGTGCGCCTCGTATATCGCCCTTAGATTAGGGTTTATCTAAATTCGCTTCCGCGCGTCCTGCGTCAGTTGGCATCAGAGACACGTTGTATCCTGGTGGTAATTGGTGTAGAAGATTTATGTCAATTAAACATCTAGAGCTTGTTAGTATCCTAGATGGTGAACGGTGTAGAAGATTCAAAAACACGTACCGTTGGTGGGGTATGGTCTGGAGAGTACATGGATCATGGTTTTACCAAATCCATGAATGAACTTGACAGCTGTTACACTATGCTAAAAGAACTACGTTCCGTGATCGTAGGTGGGGCATTAATCCACAAGAATCGCGAGGGTAGCAATTATGGAGGTTCAATAATTTTTTGGGTAAAGGGGAGTAATCCTGCACCCTGGTAAATATATTAGCCAAAAAACTGTTAAGTACAATGGATATGGGTGAAGTCCCACATCTCAGCCCGTTACGTAGGCTAAAAGCTTACATAACAAGATACTTCCTAATTTCTAAAACTAGAAATCAAACCAC
>LBNU01013556.1:124379-136173 GCA_014162995.1 Artemisia annua
TTGATATATGTTAAATTATACATATATTTTATATCGAAATCCTCATATTTCTGGCATAATAAATAGCAAAAATGTGTATTTTAAGTGCATATATTATTTAAATTTGTTATTTATTATTGTAGGTACGAGAAGAGGGCATTGGAGCAAAAGTACGAGAATTTGAGCATTTAATGAAGATTACTGAAGCCCGAAAAAGAAAAGCCCAAATAAATAAATAACACATAAAAAATCTGCGTTTGTCGAGCCCAAGAAGCAGCCCGCAGCGTTAAGCCCACTCGAGTGTTTCAATATATCCAGATTTCACACTTGTGCTAAATCAGATACATAGGGTTTGACTATAAAAACTGATGTATGAAACTAGAACCCACCGTCACCTACCATCTTGGTCTTCGGATCAAGAAACAACCAGCCGTCATTCAAGTTCAAACAATATTTATCACTAGCTTTTATTAATGTTACTAATTTTCTTGTCATTACAATAGATTAATTATTTCCTTTTGCTTCTTATCTTTATGTTTGTCAACTTCTTTTTTCTTTACTAGTAATGCACTTTTGTTTTATTTAAATCTAGTTTTCCTAGTATTAAGTACTATATTCTTTATTAAATTGAACTCTCAATATAACTTCTTTGTCACAATCTTTAAAGAGTTGTTTAGTTTTTAAATCCTGATAAAAACAAAACCTTAAAATTTACGAACATCTTTTTCTCAACTTTTTAGTCAATCATCATTTTCTTATAACTTTATTTCATTAGGCTGTTACGTTTTTTTTTTTTTTCTTTTTTAATCTGTAAATCACAAAAATTAGCATTTGGCAATTAGGAAAAAGGGATTAGTGCTAATAAATGGTAATAAGTTGGTTATATATAAAGCTTATGGATGGGTTTTTGAAGCTTATGGAACGGGTCTCATCCCGTCATCTTCACAATTTTACTCTCATTTGGTTATCTCTTACCCTTTTATCTCTTTATTTTAGTATGTTAATCATTATTGCTATGTTTGTTGGTTTTAGAATTAGTTTAGTTTTATTTTACCATATGGAGTAGATTATTGTTACTTGCTTGGATTGTGGTAGTTTTAAATGTTGTGAGGGATTGGTCGTTATTTTTAGTTAGTAATTTAACTTGGGTTTGGTCTAGACGGAATTAGTTTCGAAATATTTTTTCTAAATTAAAATGCTTTAAACTAGAGCCAAAAGAGGACATCACCTATAGTATTTGTTTATATCGTTTTGTTTTCTTGACGGGCGAGTTTGAGTTACGCTACCGTATACCGGCTTGTTTTGATTTAGAAGTCAAAATTATCTACAAGTCAAACTACTAAATTTAAATAACGACTAAATTTACAACTACAACTTATAAGCTACCGGGTCTAAGCAAGCATTTTCATTATCTTATTTGTCGTTTACTTTTATCATTTTTAGTTTTTATAAAAACCAAAATGCCTTTTAATACTACTAAGCTCAAAACAAACTTGACTTGACGTATTTCATTCACTCACTATTCGAAACGATACTTGGGAGAATCAATACTTGCCAAGATACTTTAGTATTAGGTTCGTATAGACTTTCACTTTTAATAAATGAATTTTTGAATAGGGTCGTTTTCGATCAAAAATCATTTATAAAAGTGAAAGTCTATACGAACCTAAATACTAAAGTATCTTGGCAAGTATTGATCTCCAAGTATCGTTTCGAATGAGTGGTGAATTGAAATACGTCAGTCAAGTTTTGTTTGAGCCTTAGAGTATTAAAAGGATTTTGGTTTAAAACTAAAATGATAAAGTAAACGACAAATAATGTAATGAAAATGCTTGCTTAGACCCGGGTAGCTTATAACGTTGTAAATTTAGTCGTTATTTAAATTTAGTAGTTTGACTTGTAGATAATTTGACTTCTAAATCAAAACAGCCGGTATACGGTAGCGTAACTCAAACTCGCCCGTCAAGAAAACAAAACGATATAAACAAATACTATAGGTGATGTCCTCTTTTGGCTCTAGTTTAAAGCATTTTAATTTAGAAAAAATATTTCGAAACTAATTCCGTCTAGACCAAACCCAAGTTAAATTACTAACTAAAAATAACGACCAATCCCCACAACATTTAAAACTACCACAATCCAAGCAAGTAACAATAATTCTACTCNCCTAACTCTAAGATAAGATGAAGTTGCTGAAAGTGTTTTTGATCACAAAAAAATGATCCACCCAACTCTAAGATAAGATACACCAACCAAGATAAAAGATGTGGACCAAATGAGAAGTGAGACTGTAGAAGGTAACATATGGCAAGCACACAGCCACAAAGGCAATAAAAAATTGATTTCATGGTACACATTACTGTAGCCATACTCACAATCTGTGGCACCACCAAGAAACCCCAAAATTTTCGGATCAAGGGATGGCCGGATTTTTTTTCGGGAGGTTTACCCAGTCGGATCTAAGAAATAGAGAGGAGGTGTGAGTGACAATGAATAGGCCGGGTCGGGTATATCACACAAAAAGCCCTATTGCCTCCACCCAAATGGTCCGATTTTTTTTTTGCTACATTGCACTATTCATAAGGAGCCCGGTAAATGTTATATACGAGGTGGTGAACCCGCGCTTTGCGGCGGGCTGTTTACCTAAAGAAGCAGTCAAAGATTGGTTTGGTAAAGTAGCAGTTCATGTTGTGTTTGTTAATTCATGCAAATTGGAAACTGGAAATAGCAGCTGTTGCTTTGTTTTTATGGCAAAGTAGCAGTTCATGTTGTGTTTGTTAATTCATGCACATTGGAATAATGTAATAGTCTATTGCATAGTGCGACATTGATATAATGATAGTTGGGTCGGCATGTTTTCCTTCTAGTTCTTATGTTGCCTGTGTTTTCTCATACGTTTACATACGATGTATGTTGTGCTTCTTATATTGTGGTTTTGAGGGGTGTTGATTTCGGAGAAACCGGTGTTATGTGCAGTTTTGTGGTGGTTGCGCAGTGCGATTGACATGAAATTCCTGATAGTACAGCTGTTTTGACGTCATCCATAGACCGATCAAGTGTAAAAAAGAGTAAAGGGAAGTTATCGCTGGGTACCGATACATTTCCTGGTAGGCTGTTGATTAACAACCGCTTTTCTAAGAAAGACACGAATCGATAGGTACGGAACCTCACGTGACACATGGCGTGTAAAAATTGCAACCTGTCATTTCAATCGTTGGATCCCACTTGTTTGCAAAGAAATTAGTACTTCTACTATAAGATTACTTCTATGCCTATGCTTTAAGCATCCAATGAATGTCGAGCTGACTGGCTATCCCAGCATCGGTTCCAAATGTAATCATTATTAAGGTGTAGTATAGTGCTGAAAATTATAAGCCATGATACTAAAGAAATTAATGTATACCCTAAGGCAATAATTAATAGTTTCTGTTTCAGATGACAAGTTAAGAATATGACTCTCCAGGTAATATACAAAGTACTGAAGCATTAACTAAATCCAAGATAACACCCCATAATGGCTGGTTACCTGTTATTTCTCGTTTGAAATAATTGATTTGAATAAGTTATTTGGATTTTCTTATTTACCTCGCATAATTAATAAGCCTTCGACAATCGATTCAACATGACTGGATGGTGTAGCATTAATAACTCACTGCTTATTCCAACAGGTCTGAGAGGTATACCCCTCAACGACGCTGTGACAATTATTTTGTTCCATCTGCAAGTACTAAGTTAATCAAGAAAAAAAACCTCCATAGAGGTTGCGAGCCATCCACGGTCCCGTCCTAAGAAATAATAAATTGTTTTACTGGACTTAGTTGCTTTAACAGCACGAACCACAACAGAACGAACCGGAGAAAAAGTCAAGAATCTTTCGTAATTAGCAACAGGTATCTCACTTCGTTCGTGTTCATCAAGGAGAGTGCCAGCATAAACCAATACCAGATCAAATACAACTAAGCAATCTAAAATTGATCAAGCAACTAAACAACAAATTTGCAGTTTTAGTCGGCATATCTTAATCATGATCAGTGAATACATGATATCGAAATTAGAGGAGCCAACCAACCTAACTTATTGTAACTTAAATATAACTCTCAACTCTAATGGACTTTTTAAAAACTAAATGAGTGATATAAGCATTCTTAAAGTACATCATTATTGGCTTATACTAAGTCTAGTTTGGTGCATACAAAAGGTTTAGTGACTTACTGTTATTAACAACTAATAGTATTAATCTAGTAGCATAAACATTACTAAAAATCTCAAATTTTAGTTTGTATGTGACAATAAATCAATAATACATGAAATGACTCATAAAATTTTACAACCATACCTGTTTCATAAGAATAGCGTAAACTTTTTCATGGCATCAAGTAGCTGAATAACTGTTGCAATCATAGAACCATCATTAACCATCATTGGGCCACCATATTCAGCCAATACAATACTTCTCCCTATACACCACAACTTAGGAAAGTTGCCCTTGCGAAAAGTCTGTGAAGTACACAAAACACACACATGATGATATAAAAAAAAAGATAATTACTGATATATTTGTATGTAGGCAAGTGCTGCCAAACAATTATCCCAAACATTTTTTAAATTTCGACAAACGAAGAAACATTTTGTTATCACCCAATTGAACATCAATTGCTGAAATATTGTGAAACAGAAGTATGCAAAATAAGAGAAAAGCATGTGCACTTCCACATATGGCTAACCTGCACGCAACATGTGTTGCTGGGATCTGGTAGGTGATCCTGTTTGTGGAGCAGGCATTTGTCGCTTCGTTGGAGCGGTCACATTTGCTGTTTTTTGCAATGCAACATCAGTATTCGACAAACCTATAATAATAAATACACAACATATTTCATAAGGAGGTAATTTAAAACACGTACATATGGGACATAATGGTTAAAAAGGGATGAATCACGCCTCTGACGATTTGATCGTGTTGCTGCTGCTGCGTGTTCAAATGTGGAATCAGCGGGCTCTGAATAGCATGGGCCATCACTTGTTAGCGGGTAAGAGGACAGCTAACATGTTTCTCTAAATCGAGAAATCGAGAAAACATGAACTACCAAAGCTGCAGCCTAAGTTAGCCCGTTTGAGCCGATGAGCACTAAAAAAAGCAGGCACTGGTGTAGCAGATTTAAATCGAATTAACAATTCAGACGTACACAATTTATAGAGGCTCAGGTTTGACCCGTATCATAAAAAAATCAGTTTTGGCCCATTTCATAAAAACGATAGGATGAAAAATTTCAGACGAAATCCATAATAGTGGGTTCAAGCCTAATTCGTAAATCTTTCAGTAATACAAATCATTTTGATTCTTATTCAGAACCTTTGTGGAATAAAGTTATCCAAACACCCCCTAAGTCACCCGCATTTAGCATAGCTGATCACCAACATGGCAAACACAATTCTTGACAGATATGATGTATACTTTTACAGATATAATGCAAAGAAGAAAAACAAAGTGAGTATCTTATTTTGATGGACTGTAATGAGTACCTCGGCTAGAGCATCGGAAAAGATCACCGGGTTGGCCGTTAATAATGATAGCATCTGATATGATACGCCAGGAGATTGCACCTACATTCAAAATGCACATACAAACTCATCTTTTGCCGATACAAACACAATCTTTAAACTCATCTTTCCCAGAACCCGAAAAGCACAACTGCAATGTCACAAAATTTTGTTAAAATGTGTAGCCAAATGTTGAAATTAAAAGTTGATAAGCGTATATATGCTGGGTTAACAGTAGGGATACCCGAAAATCAGATCAGTACGACTTTGGCCCACAATGTACAATTTGTTGCCATCGGCAACCACAATTACCCAATCCCAATTAAGCAAAAGTATCTGAAGTACAAACCGGTAACCGAACAAATAGTTGCTGAAAAGGTTACGTAGACGAAAACACCTTTTCACCTTTTCAGAATAGCAGATACCTACACTTTTCCAATCATCCAACATTTCTGACCCAGATTCTCTATTAAAAAAACATATTCTTGAATGGGTGCATTATACGGTTATTGCAAAAATCAATATCACAGTTACTCCTCTTATTGAAAAAAAAAAGTTTATTACCTTACAAAGACTTGTATCGGATATTTAAAACTTGGAATTTTAGATCCTTATTCGAATTCAATTCAGGGATCTTAATCCAACCTATTTGAGTACTCCATCCTCTCCTTCCTAACTTCATTCCCAAGATGTCTCAGGCTGCATAACATACAAAGAAGATTATAACAACGAAAATAATAGGCTTACGATCATCTAGTCCGTTTCTACAACAAACGATAATACCCCATGATTTTTTTTAAACTACAATCATCATGATACTGCTAATTAGAACTTTTTTCCAAATACCACAAAGAATTCTATTATATTTGGTAACATGAGTATGCACAACAGCATATCAGATAATATCACTCTTATTAAAAATGCTATGCTCTAACAAAACCCAATGAAAAAGAGTGCTTTCATTTATGTACACTCTATTGAAACACAATAATTACAAAAGGTAGTGGCTATTTATGTGTTTGACGCTTCTGCTCATCTAAGGATTTAAGAGGTAACTAATCAAAATCAGATACACAACTAATCATAAGCAGTTTTCTTTTATCCAAACACTTGTATCGGAACACCATAAGCAGTATTATTAAGCAATCCCAAAACACCCCCTAATTGTGGAACAGAGAAGAAATGAAGAACCAATGATTCAATGAAGTTGTTTATGGATGTTTTGAATTTCTTATAAGTTTTGATTATATGCGCTATGCTTATGCTTGTTGCTTGTGTCACTCCCGATTCACGAATGATCAGATGTGTAATGTGCATAAGCATTCCAAATCACTCTCAAATTGGTTATCAGTAAACATCGTTTAAATGCTTTGAAGAGTTTGCTCTGTATATTACCTTTTTTAAACATTTAAGGGATGATGATTAATAATGACACATTCGTAGAGGTGTAGACAAAGTTTTAACATTTTCGCACAGATAACTCAATTTTGCAACAAAAATCAAAAATCTCATACCTTAGGATGGCATTGCAATCCATAAGGCCGCTTCTAACACAAATTCAAATCTGCATAACATAACAAATAACAAAATTACTAAATTCAAAATATATACCATATTGAGTATCGCTGCTACTAATGGAGCTCTCAACCTTAGCCCTTCACGATATACTTCTCCATCTCCATCTGTATACTCACTTGTTACAAAGTCAAGATTCGGCCAAACCCAAGCAAACATACCCATTTCAGCCCCCATTTTATGGCCCACTTCCTTCTGATGGGTGTGCATTTTCTTAGTACTGGCGCATTAGCACGTGGTGCACGTCTTTCCCTAATGCCTTCGCTGGAGGCTTGTGCCTGTGTCCCCTCGTCTTTGTTTCATATTCCTCTGATTCTCTGAAACATGGGTGCATATATCAGCACATAAAAACATGCATTTCATATTAAATCGAGTATACATTAACACTTAAACATATAATAAAACATCAAATTGATCAATTTTGTAAGTGCTTATTTGAGCATAAATTAGCAAATAAGCAGGTTTACCACACAGTTTAAATAACATATATGTTTGATAAGCAGATAAAAACACCTTTAAGAAACAATCCCAAACACCCTTTAAGATGACACATTTGTTTCTGAGTTTACAGACATATGGTTGAACTCTTCCAGACATCCTTTCTTGTTACAAAAAATAGTACAACGGTGAGCTTGTGGTCATACCTTAAGTCAGCCTCTTCTTAATAGCTTTTCCCTCTGCATATAAATTGCTCACTTTTAAAGTTAAATACTCGAAGATAACCTGCAATCAATCAAAAATACATAGATTGCTCACTTAAGCTTATAAGGCATACACTCAAAAGCGTAAACAATGAACTTATTAGCTTTTCGAGAACCCCGAAAGGTAAATAAATAAAAAAGCTAATATAAAAACCTCAAGTTAATACATTATGCAAGCAAAGCTAAACTTTTAAGATGAATTACCTTTATAAACCGCATGTCAACACAGCTGCAAATATTGAAGCAACACCGACCACACACCATGGCTGCAAACACAATCGATTTGCGGCTACCTAGCCAAGATTTCCTACCACAAAATCATAACCAATAGTTAACCGCACTAAAGAGCATAAATTTCAAAACCTACAAACTTAAACACAATCAAATTCAAACCCATCAAATACCAACCTAATTAATCCCCAATTTCAATACTCAAATTTCGAATTAGCCAATTTCTCAAAAACGGAATACTGAAATTTCAATCTAAACCAATTCTCAAAAACAAAAAGTAGCCAAAAAAATCCCTGTTAAAGCACCTTTATTAACATAAACCTAATCCATTTCCTCTTCTCAGCTTACTGAAGCAAGAATCTAACAACCGGATTTACTTAGAACCAAAGCAACAAAGAAAAAATAATCAACACATACAGAAACATAAATTCAACATAAATACATTTAACTTTAACATAATCCCCCAACCAAAAACCCCAATCGATATACAAAATTAACGAAATAAAAAAAATAGAAAATAAAAAATAAAAAAGTTACCAAAGCTACTGTGATGATCTTGTTGATTAATTTTCTTGTGTTGGATCGATAATTTGTTAGATCGATCGTTTTTTTTTCGTCATGTTGTGTGTGTTTGTGGTTTGTGATCTGTGTTTGTGTCGTTGTTTGCTGGATCGATCATTTTTTTTTAGTTGAAAGAGAAGACAGAGTTGCGTGTGTGTGTGTGTGTTTAGTGTGTATTCACAAAGGTGTAGAAATGAAGAAGATAGTAGAAGAATCCAGAAAACGGTCCGAAAAAAAATGCTAAGTTGCACTGTTCATAAGAAGGCCCGGCAAATGTAATATATACTAACTTGGCTAAGTTCCGGTGTGCAAGAACTGAATTCCTCTAGCAATTCCCATTGTCATTCCCATTCTGTGAGGCCATTTCAAGAAATCTTTTTTACATCAGACAATTGGTTTTTATCATAAAGTTATGCTCTAAAAAGTTAAAGATTACATGATGTCTCGTATACTGATCCATACCGAATTGCTGTCTGAAAATATTCAAAGAATGACAAAATATACCTTCCCTGCATATAAGCTCTTCTAGGCCATATTTTCCTTCGTCCTCAAGTATATAGCATAACTGAACTTACACAAACAAACACAAACATCAATTTAATAACAGGTGACATCAATTTAATAACATGTGCATTTTTCTTTTTGTGATTTATATAGAAATAAGTAGATTAATGTATTTTGAAGATAAAAATCAATAATGGAACATTAAACACAAAACAACCAAAACATTATAAAGCATCGGAAGATATGAGTAAATTTTTTTTTGACAACCTCCATTATTCTCAGCTTCGAAGCTGAATTCACATGCTTAAGGATTGATTAAACTTTAATATTAGTAACTCATTGAGCCCCTGTGTAATGAATGTACTAAAATTTCCTCAAAATCTACAAACATGGTTTATGCTACTATCATATATATGTAAAAGAGTCATTCAAAAAGAACACAATCAAAGGGACGATTTGATAAGCAAATACAAAAAATTTCAACCGTAGTTACCCAAAAATAATGCACCATTTTTATACCCAAAATCAACCTATTATCTTCTAATCTTTATCTATGCACAAAACGATATCTAATCACATAACCAAAGGAGTACCTTGAAGATCTCACCAACGGCAAGGGAACCTGCAAAAAAATCAGGGAAAAAACCAAAATTAACAAAAACCCTAAATTCTAACAAAACCCTAATTTCCATTAATCAGTTAAAAGTAAACCATAATAAACAAAATAAAAAACGTACCTGGAGTAACCCTAATCTCAGAAAAGCGATCAATTTGGTCTCTGCGCGTGTGTTATTTTAGGTTGATGTGTGCTAGTAACAAACACAAAGAGAGATCGAGAAAACTTATTTGTGAGTTAATGTGACCTGATAATTCCGTGCGTGTGTGTGTGTGGAAGAAGGTTCAAGAACACCCCCATTATTTTTTTTGATCGTTGATTAATATGTGTGTCTGTGTGTATGTGTGGGTGTGGAAGAAGACTTTGGAAGGAAGCAAAACCTGTACACATACCTCCCATATGTACTGTAGTAATTAAAAAAAAAATCTGTGTGGAAGCAATTTTCATAGTAAAGCATGCTAACATGCTTGTACCACAAAGTGTGGCTATAGCAACTTGGCTAAGTTGCACTATTCATAAGAAGCCCAACAAATGTTATAGTTTATAAATGTAAATTAGCCCGGTAAAAAAATCAAAAATTATAGCTATAAAAAATTGTTTAAAAAACGGGTCTAGCCGGTTTGAGCATGGGACCGTACCATTTATAAAAAGAGTAGGAAAAGTTTGTAAAATGATTAGTAAGACTAGAGGGACTAGTATTGAAAATTACACAATCGTCAACAAGAAGAGCATCTTGCGGGTGGATCCTAATTGGGTCTGATCATCACTATTCACTAATCATCAATCAATCAGGTATTTAATCTTTTTTTTATTCCTTAGTTCTTAAACTTGCTACTATGTTTGATCTCAACTTTTGTTACTAATGAATATCGATTTAGAATGTTAATTTTGAATTATTTAATTTGGCGTTGTTCGTTTAGTTTGTTAACCAGTATAAGATGCTAATAATTCATTCTGCACTATAATTAGTTTGTTACAGTAATCAAAGAATGTCAGGAACAAAAACAAGTTAAAATATCACATCACGGTCAAAGATATATATATAATAACGACTATTCAAATGAAAACGTAACGATCTAGCTTTAGTTTGTTTTATAAAATGGTTCACTTAACTAGAGTTTTACAGATATTTACAACGTATTTTCAAATATTGTTTAACATTTTGGTGTTGGAAGTGAATTTTGGTCACCTGCCTAGTTTGTTTGGAAACTTTAGGTGTCAACATTGATTCATCACTTTAGCGTTCCCAATTCAAAACCTAGGTTTCGTTTCGCTCTGTTATGCAGAATGGATAAACTTGTGGACTAAGATATAAATAGGACTATAGAAAACATCAACTTGATTCACTATTTTAAGCCCCGTCTTGGATGCCATAATTCTTACCGTCGTCTAGCTACCTTGTTCTCTGTGATTTTACTATCGAGAATAGAATCATGAGAGCTGCAACTCTGGTTAGCTCTGTATACAGTAATGTTGGACGGTCTAATGGATCATCAAAGTAGCAATTGTTTTCGTTCTTTCCTGTAATCTTTGCCCTATAATTGAGTTTATGTAGTCTTAATAAGATTTGTCTTCTAAACAATTTACTCTAAGGTAGATTAGATCTCTCCTGACCCCTAAATGAACCATGAGTGGATCTCTTTAGAAAATATTCTGTTACCTAGTAGCGTTGCTTACTTGCTTGGCCAAAATTTCCCATATGCTGGTCGTATATTAATTATAAAATTGTTTTGCAAGTGACAGACAACTTCCCACTTCTCGGAATGAGTTATGAGGTTGCTGTTTTTGGTTTAGGCCTTTAGGGACACCTAATCAGTTACCGTATTAGTCCAACTATGTGTATCTGTTAGTGATAATCTGCAACATTGAACATAGGTTCCTGCATTTATGTATTAATGTTTGTTCATGAACATGCTAATTGGAAAATAATAATAATAATTAGTTAGTTACATTTTGGTGCAGGACGAAGTTTCGCACTTCCACACGTTGATAATCCTCAGAGCCAGGTTCAAGGGTGTAAAGGGACCTAAATCCTCTAAATGAACCCCTTAATCCAAAAAAACCCGTCAGAAAACCAAAACATGCTCGG
>LBNU01013556.1:153793-207593 GCA_014162995.1 Artemisia annua
AACATGAGGAGCATTTGAGAATCATTTTGGAGTTATTGAGGCAAGAGCAACTGTATGCCAAATTCTCAAAGTGTGAATTTTGGATTCCAAAGGTGCAATTCTTGGGTCACGTGATAGATAGCGAAGGAGTACATGTGGATCCTTCGAAGATTGAGGCCATTAAAGAATGGACCGCTCCAACAACCCCATCAGAAGTTCGTCAATTCTTAGGTCTAGCGGGCTATTACCGGAGATTCATTGAGGGATTCTCTAGGATAGCCAAGTCGCTAACTAAGTTGACTCAAAAAGGTGTTAAGTATGAGTGGGGAGAAAAGGAGGAGGAAGCGTTCCAATTGCTAAAAGAAAAGCTGTGTAGTGCGCCTATACTAGCCCTACCTGAAGGTAGTGAAGACTTTGTCGTGTATTGCGACGCTTCACACAAAGGTTTGGGAGCAGTTTTGATGCAACGAGAGAAGGTAATAGCTTATGCCTCCAGGCAGCTTAAGAAGCACGAGAAGAATTACACCACGCATGACTTAGAGTTAGGAGCCGTAGTGTTTGCCCTTAGGATTTGGAGACACTACTTATATGGCACCAAGTGCGTCGTGTATACGGATCATAAGAGTTTGCAGCATATCTTGAATCAAAAGGAGTTGAATATGAGACAACGTAGGTGGGTAGAGTTACTTAACGATTATGATTGCGAGATTCGTTATCATCCCGGGAAAGCCAACGTAGTGGCAGATGCCCTTAGCAGGAAAGAGAGAATTCCGCCGTTGAGAGTTAAATCCCTGGGAATGACGATTAACTCACCACTACCGACTCAGATTTTAGCCGCTCAAGCTGAAGCGCTAAAGGATGAAAATCGACCAGCCGAAAACATCTACGGGATGGTAGAGAGTAAGAATGGTTTTTTGAAACGTAAGGATGGAGTCTTATGTTTTGGAGAAAGGAGTTGGATACCACTATATGGGGGAATTCGTGGATCATAAGGGCCCGTTTGGTTCGTTGGAATTCGATGTAATCTGTTGTAATTGTAATCTGAATTACATTACAATCCTGTTTGGTTGGCAGGATGGATGGAATTGTAATTCAGATTACATTACGTCGGGTGTTTGGTTTGTAAGGAAATGTAATTGGATTACAAGCAATTACGTCAAGTGATGTAATTCAGATTACATAGCAAACTTGGTGGAATGTGTTGAATTACGTTGTAATTCAGATTTCTATGAGTTAAATATCAGTACTTATCTGTTATCGTTATTATTAATTATTATTAATATATTATTTAATTCTAAAAAATAAATAATAATTATAATAATTAGTTTTATATTATTACTTTTTATATTATATATAAATATCTTAATATATAATTAATTTTTTAATAATTATTTTTATATTAAATTTATGATTTTTATTTATTATTATATTAAAAAAAAGTATTATTATTATTATTATTATTATTATTATTATTATTATTATTATTAAATTTATTATTTATTATTATATTATTATTATTTATTATTATTATTATTATTATTATTATTATTATTTTATTAATTAATATTATAAATATAATATTATAATTATATTATTATTATTATATTTATTATTTAATATTATATTATTATTATTATTGTATTACTATTATTATATTATTAGTATCTATTATTATTATTTATGATTATTATTATTGTTGTTATTTATTATTAAATAATATTATTTATTATTATTATTATTATTATTATTATTATTATTATTATTATTATTATTATTATTATTAAATAATATTTTTTATTATTATTATTTATTTATTATTATTATTATTATTTTATTTATTAATATTATTATTACATGATATTATTGATTATTATTATTATTATTATTATTATTATTATTATTATTATTATTATTATTTATTATTATTATTATTATTATTTTATTAATTAATATTATTAATATAATATTATAATTATATTATTATTATATTTATTACTTAATATTATATTATTATTATTACTATTATTATATTATTATATCTATAATTATTATTTATTATTATTATTATTGTTATTATTTATTATTAAATAATAATATTATATTATTATTATTATTATTATTATTATTATTATTATTATTATTATTATTATTATTATTATTATTATTATTATTATTATTATTATTATTATTATTATTATTATTCTGAATTACATTACGTTGCAAGTCAACCAAACATAATGACAGATTTCATCAATTACAATTACATCACATTACAATTACAACACATTCCAATTCTTTGAATTACAATTCATTCAAATTACAATTCCTTTCAAAGATTACAATTCCTTCAAAAACATTCTGCGAACCAAACGGGCCCTAAGAGTTTGCAACATATCTTGAATCAAAAGGAGTTGAATATGAGACAACGTAGGTGGGTGGAGTTACTTAACGATTATGATTGCGAGATTCGTTATCACCCCGGGAAAGCCAACGTAGTGGCAGATGCCTTTAGTCGGAAGGAGAGGATTCCGCCGTTGAGAGTTAGATCCCTGGGAATGACGATTAACTCACCACTACCGTCTCAGATATTAGCCGCTCAAGCTGAAGCGCTAAAAGATGAAAATCGACCAGCCGAAAACATCTATGGAATGGTAGAGAGTAAGAATGGCTTTGTGAAGCGCAAAGATGGAATCTTATGCTTTGGAGAAAGGAGTTGGATACCTCTATATGGGGGAATTCGTGAGTTGATTATGCATGAGTCGCATAAATCAAAGTACTCTATACATCCAGGAGCTGATAAGATGTATCACGACTTGAAGAAACTTTATTGGTGGCCGAACATGAAAGCTGACGTGGCTCTATATGTCAGCAAATGCCTAACATGTTCTAGAGTGAAGGCCGAACATCAGAAACCATCAGGGTTGTTGATTCAGCCTGAGATACCCGTTTGGAAATGGGAAAGGATTACCATGGACTTTATCACTAAGTTACCAAGAACCGCTAGTGGTTGTGACGCTATCTGGGTAATTGTCGATCGTTTGACAAAGTCGGCTCACTTCCTTGCGATTAGCGAGAGTGATAGTGTTGATAAGCTTGCCCGACTTTACGTGAAAGAGATTGTTTCTCGTCATGGCGTGCCGCTGTCCATCATTTCGGATCGTGATAGTCGTTTCACGTCATCTTTTTGGCAGTCGCTCCAAACAGCTTTGGGGACTCGACTCGATATGAGTACCGCTTATTGTTGGGAATTTTAGAAGTTCCTGCTGATAGAGATCTGCTGACAGGTTCCTGCTGAAGCTATAGATGGTTTCTGCTGAAGTTATGGTTCCTGCTGATAGTATTGTTTCTGCGGATACAGTTATTCCGTGATTTATTATTAGTTTGTTAGGATATGCATGAGCTATTTTAGGTAGTGATATGCATTGATATTTTATTTATTATGTAATTAGGGTTCCTTGTCTATAAAAGGAACCAATAGGCTTTATTATTATGGAGGCTTTTCACCAAAAACAAAAACACTTTTAGTGTGTGTAACCTAGATCCATAGAGGATCATTTTTATTATTAGAGCAAAACCTTGATTATAACTTTGATTGTGTTCTTATTATTCCGCTGTGCATGATCAATCATTGTTATCCTAGATCGAGCCAAAACGATTTTCTACAAGTGGTATCAGAGCCCAGGGGCTCGTGATATCTTGGGTTTATACAAGGTTTTGTTGTCCGATTGAAACAGATCTGTGAAAAAGGGTTGCGAGAAGCAGTATCAAAGAAGCGAGCAGATCTGGAGGTACGAATAAAACGGCCTTGAAAAAGAGTTTGGAGGTAATTGGTATTTTTAAGGGTGTCGAATCTGTTTGATTTGTTTTGTGTGATATACAGAAAAACAATTTGAGTATTACTCCTTAAATTATGTTTGTCGATTAGTGAAATAAAGGATGAATTCATATTCTTTATAAGCTCGTACTAAATTTATAACTGATCGATTAAATATTCAAAGTGATTGGGAAGAGTTTGTCACATGTGGTTATTAATTTAAGCTATTCAAGGATTGTGGGGTTGTTGTTGTCGTGTATTGGATTTACAATTTATTCAATCTCGTACTCGTATTAGTGGATTGGCTGATTCATTAATTAAATCTCGTACTTTTAAGGTTCTAAATTCATCATATACGGAGTATATTGGAATCATGATTGATGCTAGATAATAATTGATATTATTCTTCATTAATTGGTGTTTGGTGGATGAATGATAACCACGTACTTTGTTAATTCATTAATTTCATTGGTCAAGGTTTTATTATTAAGGATATTTAGTGAATTCATTGATCAAGTTTTGAAAGTGGGACTGGGTTTATGAATGTGTGTCGCTATCTATACAAGGTCAAAAGTTGTTTTGTCGTGCTCTAGTTTTTATTAGAAGATTTCACGGGGCTGAATATATTTAATTGGTCGGATCTCGTTTTGTCGTATATTGATTTTCTTGATCGAATCTTAAAAGGGTAGTCATATTACGAGTAGAGTTGCTGCTGAGTGGTAATATTTTAATTTTGTCGGTGGTAATTTAAGTGAATTGGCTTTTGTGTTAAACCTGGTACTACTTTATGATTCAAGCAACACAGACTTGTCGTTTGGTGTTATTTTACTCATTGGATCTGTCGTTTTCTCCAAGCATAAAGATTTAATTGTGGGTCCGAAGGTTTGATATTGGATTTTTGTTCTGCTGCTGCTATAATTTTACTCCTGCTGTTACGCATTACTGCTGATTTCACTCATTCCTGCTGATCGGATTCTGCTTAAAAAAAAAAAAATGGCAGAGTTTGATAATGAAAGGGATGATGCAATGTTTCCGTATTTGATGGATTCTGAGTACGAGGTCTGGGCTAAGAAGATGGAACACTGGATCACGAACAATGATATAAATATCTGGAAGGTGATCCAAAATGGCAACAGTCCGAAAAGGACTGGTAGTGATCGCGATGGAAATCTCTTTATTCTTCCTCCAACGACGGCAGCTGAACACATTGCTGTCCAAAGAGAATCAAAGGCAAGAACTACTTTGCTTAAATCTATTCCTATTGATCATGTAGCAGCTTTCAATTATATGGATGATGCAAGTGNNTAGGCACTATATGACTTGGCACTAGGAACTCTAACGTGATGCGTATTTTATAAATAACGGTTACGGTGATTTCGAGTTTTTGATTTAGTTTTATGAGCCGTGAGTGGTAAACGTTTCGAAGTGATTTATTCACTAAACGAACTATTTTAACTTACGAAGAATTATTTCTAAATATGAGCGGTGAGTATTAAACGACTTGGTGTGGTGACCGATATTTTTATAAACCTTATAAAATAAATGTCGGGAGAGATGTAAGAAAAATAAAAGATTTGGGTATTCCATTTTCATTAGTTTATAAGGATGGGAACTTGAGGGACTTGTCTTGCCACCTTCCCAAACTTATACCACTAAAACCCTAACCCTACCTTATTATTTCATTCCTTCTTCCACCTCAAACACCCATCTCTCTCTTTCTCTCTTGCTAGCCGCCGGCCACCCCACAACCGCCACCACAGCCGCCACCAAATCTCACCACCACCACCACTTTACTTAAAAACATCTCCTCTTTCACCTAGTGTAACTCACACGCTCCAAGAACGACTCTAAACCCTTGTTTTAATCACCACCGCCGCCACTTTTTACCTATCCATCAAATATTTTACTTCTAGTTCATAGATCTACAAAAGAAAAGGTGAGAAATGCGTTTTTACGCATGGGTTGACTTTGTACGAGTCAAACCCGACGTTTTCTTCATTATTGGGTGAAAAAGATTAGTGGGTTTTCACATTTTAATGACTTTTGGTTGATAAAATCATGAAACAAACGAGTTGGTATCGATTTGGATGGTTTGGTATTCGGATTTATTTGTGGGTCGTGGGTAACCCACGAATTTTGATGGGTTTTTGTTGTTTTGATGTTTGTGTGTCTAGTTTAATGATTTTGGTTGATGTTTACTTGGTTTTGGTTGTTATAGATTAAGGTTCTTGTGATGTTGTTGTTGTTTTGGGGAGTTCGAGCCGCGTACGAGCCTTGGCCTAGCCAAGGGGTGCCCACGCCGAGACCCTAAGGTCACGGCTAGGGTGGGTTGGCTCGTTGAGGGGTCAAAGCCGAGACCATGTGGTCAAGGTTTGGTCCTAGTAGCCGATTAGTGTTAATTGGTTAATTATGTGTATAGTTTGGTTAATGGTTGTGATTAATGGAAGTTATATATAATTTTGTGGAACTTGCGGTAAGTAAATTAATTGGTAATGGTAAAATATTGGAAGTGACGGTATTGTTAATATGGCGAATTAAATGTTACTTGTATATATATATGGTTTATTGTGAACTAACGTTTGTTGTGATGTGATGTTGACATGGAAACTTGGTTATGAATATATGGAGTTATAAGGTTGTGAACTTTTAGTATGACGGAGATAGGATTAGTACGAGAGCCGTAGTCGGCCTCGCGTTATTGAAGTTTGGAAAGTGTGATTGGATATCGGGATATATTTATTGGATTGATTATTTATGACGTTATTGTGTGCAAGTTGAGGTCGCCTAGACTCCCTAGTCTTGGTTGGCTTCAACAATGCCGTTACATGAGATTTTGGACTTGGACTAGTTATGTGGACCGGGAAGTCATGACTCGGACACGTGGACTCGAATAAATAATAATTCGTTAATATAATTTATTACGCTAAACGTATATATAATATAAGTCTAAATATATATATATGTGAAAGCATATGTATATATATTCACTTATATAATAAATAGGTAACGTAATAAATAGAAATAATAACGTATCGATAACTATTAACTATTAAGTTAGATTAATATTTATCGGGACCTTATTTAATAAATATATAACGAATTTATATTACGAGTGAATAACGGAAAGTCTTTAAAAATGGATCCTTATGGGTTCAAAACCAATTGTGGTGTTCGAAATGAATTATTAAATATTCGAGCACACGCTATACAAGTCCAAAGCTTATTATTTCTTTTGTAACGAATATTTGACCTTATTTTGGGTAAGTTACGGATTTATTTATCGATAACGGGCCATTAATATTGTTGTTGGACCTATTGGACTGACGAGCCCAATAGGAGCCCGACAAGGATATTAAGTGGGTATGTTGACGAAAATGCATCCTACGACTAATGATATAACTAAAAGGGGGTAATAAGTAGATCGACAAATGGTTGGACTTATTGAGTTGACGAATTTAATGAGCCGTCGACCATTTATGCGATGACTTATCGATCCATGAGGTCATATCTTTTGACCTTGACTTTTGCGTGCTATTTGACGACTTCTTATATGATTTTTATGCTATTACGTGCAATGTGGATTATTTGACTTTCGTGATATATGCCGTTAAGAGATTTCTTTTGGGATATGCTTATATGATATGATTGGATGAATTATTTGGCGTGAGTTCATTTGAGTCGGGACTTCGTCTCTAGTACCCACCCCAAACGATACCGAACGATACCAAGCGATGACTACAACTTCTTTTAAAAGAATGTTTTCTTTGGATAAATAAACGGAAAAATACTCGGGAATTACGGGAAGTAATCAATTTCGAGAAAGTTATATATGCTAAGTGAGTTCTAAATATGTATAGGTCGTGCCGTGTCATAGTTGCTGAGAAGTCTTAGTCTTGCTTTCNCTTTTGACCTTGACTATTGCGTGTTATTTGACGACTTCTTATATGATTTTTATGCTATTACGTGCAATGTGGATTATTTGACTTTCGTGATATATGCCGCTAAGAGATTTCTTTTGAGATATACTTATATGATATGATTGGATGAATTATTTGGCGTGAGTTCATTTGAGTCGGGACTTCGTCTCTAGTACCCACCCCAAACGATACCGAACGATACCAAACGATGACTACAACTTCTTTTAAAAGAATGTTTTCTTTGGATAAATAAACGGAAAAATACTCGGGAATTACGGGAAGTAATCGATTTCGAGAAAGTTATATATGCTAAGTGAGTTCTAAATATGTATAGGTCGTGCCGAGTCATAGTTGCTGAGAAGTCTTAGTCTTGCTTTCTTTTGCTTTTACATATCTATCTTGAATTGTGCTTACGACATCGAGGTGAGTCTCATAGCCCCACTTTTACTCGTATTTTAAATCATTTTAATGGTTTTCCTAAATTGGGGGAGAATACATGCTACTGTTTTCTTGGACCTGCTACTGTTTCGTTTTGCTATTGTGTGGACTAGTTTTAGGATAGACGGAGGTAGCCGTTGACCTAGAGCTAGGGCGTTTGACCCTAGTTTGGAATAGACGCTATCGCGGCCTAGGTTCGGGACAGACTTGGGTGGTTCCTGCTGTAGCCTGACTAGTGACCGCTGAGAGGCCTGCTCACTATAACCATTCATCTTTACTAAGATGATAAATGATTGATTGTTTGAGATTGAGAATGAGATTGTGATTATGAGTCTATACCTATCCTAGTTACACATAGCGCTAAAATTCTTCAGGTCCCGTATTGATTTTGCTTTAAACCTATGAACTCACCAGCGAAAGCTGACCCTTTTAAGCATGTATTTCTCAGGTAATTAGGAGTTGCTTTCACTACTTGGACAACAGTTAAGCTGCTTGGATCTTGGCTTGGGTTGAGATATCGATGGAACTCTGATGTTATTTTGTTTGGACCTATCTACTTTTATTAACTATGGGCTTTCCTTTTTAAAAAGATTTTGGATGAATGTAAACTTTAACTTTACGTTGACCTTGTTTACATTTGCATCTATGTTATCTTGTTATCTATTCTTGTGATGATACCAATTTCCCGTAGCACCCTGAAAGCTTGTAAGTCTTCCGCTGTACGAATTTTGGGGGTGTTACATTATCTACAACTTTTATGTTTTGAGAAACAGTTGGTTATGTCCAGAAAATATGACTTTTATGGGTTACAAATCTGTTACTTAGAATATGACATGTTTCGCGAAAACATTTTTAGTTTAATCATCAGGTGTCGTCACGGGATGCACCACCCGGGAAAATGACCATNGGAATCTTACACTATGATTATTGCGATGATTTAGATTTATTGATTGGCATGGTATATATATGTGGGGATATTGTTTGGATATTGAGTTGCGATTATTATGATGATTGAGTTAAGCGGTTTTGCTATTTTATGCGTGATTAGAATAATGCGGTATTTTGATTTAGAAATTATATCGTTGAGTCTTACGTTAGATGTGCGTTCGATTTATTTTGAAACTCTTACACCTATCCCTACACCGTTGTCACAGACATGCCTTCGACTAGTATTGACGTTGCTGAGAGTATCCTTGTTAGTCCTCCGAGACTAGCTCAGAATCAGATTCTTCCATATCCAGATGATCCTTATGTGACTGTTCAGCGTTCTACTGTTGATTCATCATCGGCCTGGAGTCATGGCCCACAGACTTTACCTGCTTCACCTATTGATCATCCTAGCTCTTCGAGACAGCTCACCTTGCATCAGGTGCTGGCACGAGCTTCTACGTCGCGATCTCCGTATCGCACTACAGCTCGCATGTCGGTACGATCTCCACCACCACCTATTCAGATTCCTACATACTCTCTTTCATCATGACGTTGACCCTGTTTACATTTGCATCTATGTTATCTTGTTATCTATTCTTGTGATGATACCAATTTCCCGTAGCACCCTGAAAGCTTGTAAGTCTTCCGCTGTACGAATTTTGGGGGTGTTACAAGTTCTCAAATCATTGTATTCTTTTTTAAAAAAAGATGATCTGATGATGCCAGTTTTTCATGTAAAGAAGCATTTTGATTTTCAAGATGTGCAAAATATTTTTCATATTTGTCTGTTTCGATTGAAAAATCATTTTTGGCATCACCAAAATCCTTGGTTTGTTGTGCAATCGTCTTTTCCAATTCAACAATTTTCTTTTGAAGCACAGATTTTTCTTTTTCAAAAAGATGATTTGGTGCGATCTGAAAATCAGATTTATTTGAAATTTGATTCTGAACTCTTGATCGTTTGATTGAATCAAACAAGTTTTTGTAAGTCTCTTTCAAATGCTCATTTTCTTTTTGTAATGATGCCACAACATGTTCCAACTCAATATTTTTTGTATCAAGTTCATCTAAATCAAACTTGATGTTGGTATCATCACAAATTTCTTCAAAAATCTTTTCTTTTCCTTTAAGCACCGATGTCAAAGAGTTTTCCGAAAATGTTTTCTCATTCTTCCCTTGTAGTTTTAGTTGGAAAGAGATACTTTGTGCTTCGAGTTTTGCAAGATCTTTCTCAAACTGAACAGGTTTTTTTGACAATTCTTCTTTGACATCAGCTGCTTCTTTTGAAAGCTCGGTGAGTTTCTTTTTGAGATAAAGATTTTCATATTTCAAAGAAAATGTTTGTTCAATATTCACATTATCATACTCGTGGCTGACAGATACTGACTTGAAGACTCTATTTGATTTGTGAAAAATTCTTTTTGAATGTCAAGTATTAAGCATTTTTCATCAAATTCATCTTCAAGAGAATGAACGTACTTTAAATCTTCTCTCATTTCAGTGACAAGATACTTTTCAAAGCGATCAAAACTTAAGTTGATATCTTTCACACGAGGTTCAATCTCATCTTTCAAAATCTTTTTGACTTCTATTTTTAGGCGTAAATCTGATGACAGAGGATTAGTGTAATCATTGTTGGTGTTTTGTTGCGTAAACCAAATGACTTTTAACGTTTGCTCAATGTGATGTTTAAGATTACAAAACTGTTTCCTTGCTCTATTTTGCCATAACTTAGCATCATAAGTAGCAAGTTGAGCTTCTTTGAAAATTTTTTTCACATTTGTGTCTTTTCTTTTGAAAGGTCCGTTTGGTAAATCTGTCAATTGTGTACAACCATACACAAAGCCGTAGTACGAGAATGGGGTTTTTCATTATTTCACTTTCAAACGTTTTTCTTCTTCAGATTTTAAAATATCTTGAGACTCAAACAGAAGGTCAGTTGACAACTCTTTTCCCATATCATCAGCGTTATACAAAATAGGTGTCAACTTTTGCACTTTGTTTAGAAAACCCGGTTTTTCATTTTCCAAATGATCAATATTCTCAAAACCTATTACGGATGTTCGCATATTAATGTCCTCATCTTTAGTAGGCAACATGTTCAGAGTCTGAGTAGTCTGTCCCAATTTTTGAAGTTTGTTTTCAAGATCGTTTGCTCGTTTAAAAAACTCTTGGTTTTCATTCTCAAGTTTTTTGTTAACAATCTCAAAATTTGAAGTGGTTTTCTGAAGCCTCGAATTTTCACTTTTTAAATCAGAGTTCTCTTTTAAAAGCGCTTCAACCTTTCTATTCTTAAGAACCATTTGTTCATCCAGTTTTTGAATGGAACATTTTTCACGAAAAACAGCTTCTCTATAACCAACTTCAAGTGCTTCTTTTTGTTTTAAAAGTGGTTTGACAGACTCTCCATACATTTCAAACTTCTGAGCTTCAGATTTAAGGTTTGATATTTCATTTTCAAGTTCAATTTTTCTTCTCTTTATAATTTCAAAACCTTTTTCCATTTCCTTAAATCTCTCAAGCTTTTTGCTCAAGAAGACATTCGCTTGCTTAGCTTTACGATTGTCCTCTTTGCACTTATCAAGTTCATGTTTGAAATTATTGATTAAGGAAGCAAATAAGGAACGATCTTGTTCATAAGTAGATCCATCCTGGGCAGGCTCACCTCCATTAGGATCCATATCTGTAGTAGCAAGAGTGATATTGCTATCATTCTGTTCCACCACATATGTCTCACTAACAGACTCAGGATGCGCAGGATGTGTCTGATCATGAGCAAACACATTATCGAACACAACAACAATATCAAGATCATTTGAATGTTGTACCGTAGTCAATGTCTCTGTGTCAAATGAAGGTCTGATATGATCATCTTCGGTATCCCAAACAGCTTCATTCCTGTGTGTACCATCAGCATCCGAATCATACCTTGGACTGTTGCTTTCAATCTGTTGTTCTGAAGATGTATCACTTCCCGTGAAAACCAAACTAGCATATGATGCTTCACCCTCATTGACTGTTTCTGCTTCTGTTTGATCATCTTTGTCTGTCTCTCTTTCAATAACCTCTGTTTCCATTAACTGCATCTCTCTTTCAATTAGCACTCTTTCTGTTAACTGAATATCTTTTTCAATCTGCTCTCTTTCCCGTTTCAGCTTCTCAATTTCATTTAACTCAGCTTCCTCAGCATCAAGTATCTTTTTGAGTTCATCCATGTCATTGATGCATTTAGGTCTGAAGGTCGTATAGCTTACCCAAAATCTTTGGTAAAATGCATCGATAAACTCTGACTGATTCAATATCCAAGGGTTAAATATACTCTGAAGCTGTGTCTTGAGCACTTTAAGAGCTTCCTGGCAGTCACGCGTATGAGGTTCTTTTCCATTAAGTAGCTTTTCAAGTTGATTCAGGTTTTGGATGAGTTTTTCTTTGAAATTATGAAATCTGATTCTGATGAAGTATTCAAATGCCTGATCGAACCTTGAATCATATCCTGATGTATTTATGACCTTCTCAACCTGTGACTTGAACACTTTAAATGCTTTCATTGAATCTCTCTCTATCATTTGCATTTCCATTTCCATTGTGTTACGATGTGTGATAAAGTTGATCTTGGATCGTTCCAACGAAGCAGGAGTTGTGTTTGTTGTAAGTTGATGTAAGTTGTTGTAGTGAAAATGTGGTCAAAAATCAAACTCTGAAGATATGGTCTTAAGCGTAAGATGAGATTCTTACTCGTAAGATTTGATCTTATGCGTAAGATGAGATTCTTACTCGTAAGATTTGATCTTATGCTTAAGATGATATTCTTACTCGTAAGATTTGATCTTATGCTTAAGATGAGATTCTTACTTGTAAGATTTGATCTTATGCTTAAGATTAGGTTCTTATGAGTAAGAATTGATCTTATGCTTAAGATTTGATTCTTACTCGAAAGATCAAATAAACTTTTCAAACTTATCCAAGCTTGAAAGGTATCCCAAGTCGAAGTATTCCACAAGCTTATCCAAGCTAGGGAAGTACCGAGTAGCCTTATGAGTAAACCTTCTGAGTAAACTGGATCTTAGCCGTAAAAATGGATCTTATACGTAAAATGGATCTTAGCCGTAAAAACTTATCTATAAGAAACCAATCTTAGCCGTAAGAAACTAGATCTTATCCGTAAAATCCAATCTTATCCGTAAAAAGAGGGTTTTGACCAATCGTATCCATAAAAAGAGGGTTTTGACCAATCTTATCCGTAAGAAGACCAATCTTATCCGTAAGATGACCAAAAACTTCAACAATATGAATTTTGCATAAAAAAACACGATTTCCACTAGTTTCTTTTGATCAAGTCTCTTCTAAAACACGTATAATCACTAAAACTTCAATAAAAACAACAACTTTAACACTAGAACACGTAAAAATCAAAATTTTTGAAAGAAAAGTACACGTTTTTATTAAAAAAAACGCAACTTTTTATGAAAAATTTTGACAAAAACTATTTCCACACACTCCTAAATCATTGTTAGGCGATTGATACCACTTGTAGGACCTTAAATCTATCAACTTTATCACACTAATATGAAGTAAAGATGGTAACTTGATGTATATATGTAGGTGTTTTCTAGAGAGAGAAAGTAGTAAGATGAAGAGAGAATTTCATTAATAAAACACACACTTACACACACAAGCACACCTTACAAATGAGAGGTAAGGTGCCTTTTATACATAAGAGAGAAAGGCCTCATGGGCTTTCTAATAGACTTGGACTTGGTGGACTTTTGTTACATAAAAGGCTTATACAATATAACTTCTAACATATTAGCTTACTAAGTCCATAAGCCCAATTGACTAATTCTATCACACGTTTACGACACATTACAAAGTTCTTAGGATTAGAATGACCATTATTTCTTTATACAATTCTTTAATGCTAACAATATATTACTACAATAAACTTCTTTAATAGAAGCTTGAGGCACGCACATATTGTCTAAATGTTCCAAACTAATAAAATCTTGCATCAAGTGTTGTACAATCACATGTAACAAAAGAAAATAACAACAAAAATAATACATAATCCCGTATGCACGAGGTATTGGGAGGTGTAGTATAGACAGATCATACCCCTACTTTTGGGTAAATCCGAAATTAAGGAGACTGCTTCGAAGAAGACCTCCGGCAAGTGTAAATGAGAATTTTAAAGTACATCATAGAGATACAAAAATAGAACAATAAAATCATATAAATCCAAGCAGGCTAACAAGGAGCACATTAAACCATAAAAGCAAAAAACATAGAAGCAAAAACATACAACACATGGAAAGCATAGTATATAAAATAAAGAACGAGAATAGGGGAAAAGGGGGAATTAACATAAGAGAAACGAACACAAGCATGGGGAATAAAACAAACATGGGAACATATTGGCACCAAAGCAGACAATAAAAACATAAATAAATAAAATAAAAAATAATCAAATAAAAAATAAATAAAAATAAAAAATATAACACCCACTTAGGACTAAAAGACACTCAATACCTAGAACGCGATGAAAAATCAGCAATAAAGCACAACGAAAGACAAAAATGAATCAAGGACTAAAAGACAACTATAAATCCTAGACACCAAACTAGCTCATACCAGAAACCGACTTAGACCTTAACCGCCTATTGTGATTCTAGCTCTCCACGCGATCCCATCAGAGGTCGTGTCCTTGGTCAAGAGAAGCTCCTTCATGTCATGCTTAAATCTAACAAAAGAAAATAAGTTCAACCAAAAACCAAATTGATCTGCCAACGTACAGTTCTATCCGAATCTTCTTCTGGTTTAGACCACTTAGCAATAGATACTAAAAAGAGATGTTTAGATAATGTGCATTTCAGCATTTGTAATGTTACATAAACGAGAAAACTCACACCATACTCACTATTGAACCAATCTGGTTCACCGTTCACGTATTGGACCAGTAGAAAAACTATTAGCCAAAAAATGGCAAAATCAAAATCAGTTACTAAGAAAGCTTACATAATTTAATTCTCAATACGTATTTATGTCCACAAATAGATCGATAGTCCTGAACATTTATAACAAGGCTAATTTACTACTAAACTTTGACACTGCATTACAACACAGGAGCATGCAAAAGCAAATTATGTGCAAATAAATACATCGTTTTTGGCTCTAGCAATACAAAAGACACAAACTCATACCATAGACGCAAACATAAACGTCACAAATAGGTCAACGATATGCTACACACATAGAGTTCTTACAGAGGAATGAAATTGAAGGAGCATGGTTGTAATGTGTGATTACTTACTCCACGGAAGGTCTCAAATGCAATATGCCCAACGACGGGAGATAAACGAATCTTGCAAATAGGAATCACACTTGGATTAGGGAATCTGTATGATCTTGTACAGTCAAACGCTCTGAGACATCAGCTAATGACTTGAGGTTGCACTTGATAAGTGCCTCGACAAAGTAGCATGTTTCTTCTGTGGTGTTGCCCTCTGGCACATCCACCATGAATGATTCGATTACCAAAGTTCCTGGCCTCCCATCAATAATCTCTGGATGAAGCGTAATGGCCGATGAGTAGTTCTGCGAAAAATAACATCATTTTAGTTCTAAAGTGTTTATGTTTGTGGCAAGTGTTAGAAGATTAAGATCAATCAACCTCAGTTTCCATTGTTCAAACGTTAGTTACATATTTGTAATTATTATTAAGTAGTTTTTTATTTGTTTGCAGCCATGTATGTATCAAACATAGGGCTGCAAGATTCGTTTGGTCTTGGCTGTGAACTAAATAATCTCGACATTGCTTCTCAATGAAACACGAAGGACCAAAGTTGTTCATTAGATACTTTACAACCGAAAGTTAGTTATTTCGGTTAAGTTAGTTATAGTTAGTTATTTTTGGTTAGAAACCGAATAGTCACAACGTTTGGGACATACCCTTTCGTTTAGTATATATACGATCATATGTAACGAATCAAAGGTTAGACGAATAAAAGGTTATCCAGTATTATTGTTTGTAATTCATATTTTTGACTCACTTTGGGACAACATTGGCATCAGATCTTTGTTTCATTCATACGCTCGTTAAGATACCAGAAAACCTTATACGAGAACAAACCAAGGAAGAATACGCTGTAACTTCGTTTCAGCAGGAAGGACGCGACATTTAAAAAAGTTGCCTGAATAACTAAGGACGCAAGGAAAGTAGTGTACGACCGTACTTGTGTAGGAGTTACAAACGTTTGGCACCAAAAGACATTGGTGGCCTGTTTTTTGTTGTGATCATTGAACGCGACAACAAAAAGAACAAGAAAGAACAATTGTTATGAGCCCTTTGTTGGTGACTGAAATCACACGACAAAAAATACTAGGAGAACCATTGTTGCTATTTTAACGCAACAAGAAGGAAGGATAAGACGTCAAGAAGAAGAAAACTTTGTGTAGTAAAAGAAACCGGTTGACCAAAAGGAGACACAAAGGGATACGTGTTATACACTGTTAGGAATTATTGAATTCTGCTGAATAATACTGCTGACAGGATCCTGCTGACGCCTTAGTGGTTTCTGCTGATAGAGTGATCCTGCCGACATCTGGTTTCTGCTGAGTTAGTGCATCCGCAGGAATGCTATGAAATAGATAGAATTTGTTTATTTTAGGACAAGATATGTAGAATATCTTTCGTAGTTTTATGTTTATTCGTTTCTTGTAAGAAGGTTTAGGGTTTCTGGTAGTATAAAAGAAACCCATGGCCAATGAATTATGTACGAGTTCATAAACAATCAATAGTGATTAATAAAAGATCCATAGAGGATCAAAGAGTTTTTAGTTATTCTTGTGTTTAAATTTTGCTTGAATACAAGTCATACATAGATTTTCCTTTAGTGTACTTTTGATTACATTGGTATACTAACGATCCATAGGCTCTAAGATCTATCAAGGTCTATAGTTTCAACAACTGGTATCAGAGCCTCGGGAGGATCTCTGTGTACTAAGAACCAATTTTCTTCACTTCAAAACAACTTTCTAACACCTTACAACCATGTCAGTTCATTCAGATGCAACAGAAGTTAATCAAACACCCAACTCCTCAGCAGCTTCCTTTCAGCAGCTTACTTTCACCAGCAGCAATGCAAAGTTCCCTTATCTCAAGAAGGATGAATATGAGATTTGGGCAATGAAGATGCAAAATTAGATCACCAACACTGATTACAATCTATGGAATGTGGTCCAAAAGGGCAATAGCTTGAAAAAGACTGGGAAAGACCCTAATGGTAACATTACAATTCTTGCTCCTACAACTGCTGAAGAGGTGCTAGCAGTTCAAAGAGAAAACAAAGCAAGAACTATCTTGCTTCAAGCTATACCAGATGATCATATGGGTGATTTTCACTATCTTGATGATGCCAAGGATATCTGGGAGGCCATTAAAGCACGGTTTGGGGGTAATGATGAGTCCAAGAGGATGAGGAAGTCCATGCTTAAGTAGGAGTTCTAGAAGTTTAAAATATCAGAAGAGGAAAGTCTACACAAGGGTTATGACAGATTCCAGAAGATCTTGAGTCAGTTGAATCAGCTGAAAGTCAAGCCTGACAATGAGGACTGCAATTCAAAGTTTTTAAGAGCCCTACCTCCTTCTTGGTCTCAAGTCAGCATTGCACTTAAAACCAAGGGTGGCCTTGACTACCTCTCTTTTGATGATCTCTACAACAAGCTCAGGAGTCTTGAGCTTGATATCAAGGGTCACTCTTCCTTTTTTTCACCTCCTCCTAACACAGCCTTTGTCAGCACTACTTCTAACAGGCTGACTTATACTACAAGTCCAAGTTCTTCAACATCTTCATCTTCTAACATCCCTTCTGGACCAAGGAATAATACTCAGTCTAGTAGTGTGTTAGAGGATGTGCTTCACTCTTTTGTTGCTGACTATGAACCTCAGCAGCAACTGGCTTTTGAAGATTTTGAGGAAGTAGATCCATTAGACTTGGAGGAGATAAACCTTAAATGGCATATGGGGATGCTCTCAGTCAACATCAAGAGGTTTGAGAAGAAGGCTAGGAGAAAGTTCAATTTCAGAGGAAGGGATCCAGCAAGATTTGACAGAAAGAAGGTCAAGTGCTATGCATGTGGTCAAATGGGTCACTTCTCAAGAGAATGTAATGATAAGAAATTTGATGATAAGACCAGATACTCTGCTTTCAAGAAAAAGGAAGAGGAAACAGAAAACTCCAAGGCTTTGGTATTTGTGGATGATCATGTGGATTGGAAGGATCATGAGACTGATGAAGGGGAAGGCAGTGCATCTCAACTCTACTCATACCTGGCATGCTGTGACACTAAAGATGAGGCACAAGAATTTGCATTGATGGGCATCTCATCTCAGGTACAAAATTGTGTTTTTGGGTGTGATAGTAAATATAATGCACTTAAAAGGCTTATGATGAAATGGAACCCCAATATAATGAATGTTATGTACAAGTACAAGCATATAAAGGGGCTGTTAAAACATTAGAGCAACAAAAAATTTGGTTCCAAAATAATCAATTAGCTTATGAAGAAAAAATTAGGGTGTTAAAAAGAGACTTGGAAAATACTGAAAATTTGTTGAAGTTCTCTGAAAATGAAAAAGCAAAAGTTGATTTAGAAAAACAAGAGTTACAGGTTAAATTTGATAATGAATTTGCAGGTAGGCTTAAGTGGCAAAAAGGGGCTAAAAGTCTTGAGAAATTAATTGATAATTGTCAGTCCATAAAGTCTAGGAGAGCATTAGGATTTGGTGACTATACGGGGCCAGATGAGGTATATGACCCTAATGAACCAAGTACTTTTGACCCTGAGCCTGAACCTCCCTTGGAATTTCAAAAACCTGTCAAGTTTGTTAAAGAGGGTGAGATGCATAATGTACCCTCCACAATCACAGGAACTTTTATGCCTACCTCAGACCAACTAGACTTGGTTGACTCACAATTAGACATTGGCAACAAATCTGCTAACTTGTCTGCCTTTGACAATGAATCTAACAAATATGTCTCTTGTCCTTGCAGTGACAAGACATCTGAAACCCCCCTCAAGTAGCTTTGCTAGTTGTGATTCAAGTCCCAAGACATCACCCAAGCCATCACCCAAGTCTTACAAGTCTGCTGACTCAAGAGTTGCTGCTGATGAATCAATTTCAAAGACAGCATCTTTTGAAGACTTTTCTTTTTTTTCTACGCAAAACAATTCCTTTCAATGTGTTAAAAATAATTCAGTTTATGGTTTGAATAAGTTTGTTTGTAATAAAACATCTAATGTTATGAATAAATCTTCTAAGAAGAAAACCTGTTTTGTTTGTGGTAGTAAATTTCATCTAATTAAGGATTGTGATTTTCATGAGAAGAGAATGGGTGTTTATGCTGACCTAATGTTGCAAAAATAGGTCAACTCGGCCTTGTAATCAGCGATTACAAGGTGCACGGCCTTTCACCTATTTGATTTTTACAAGGTAATCGGCCTTGTAATCGACGATTACAAGGTAATCGGCCTTGTAATCGGTTATTAATCGCTACAAGGCCTTCAACCGCCAAACTACCGACTCACGATTTTTGCAACATTATGCTGACCAACATAATCCAAGACCAAAGTGGAACAATGTAAATGAGATTCCCTCATTTGCTCCACAAGAAACACAAAACACCAGCAGATTCAATTATGCTGACAAATCAGTTTCTGCTGATAAGTCTGTTTCTGCTGGAAAGCCTGTTTCTGCTGGTAGACCTATTTCTACTGACAGACATAGACATGCTCCTAGACCATTTTACAGACCTACTAGTCCTTATTTTTATAATGGTTTTTGGCCTAATGTTTATGACCCAAGGTTTATGGGGGGGGGGGCATACTGGAATACTGTTGTTAAGCCCTCAACAGGTTGTTCTTGGAGAAAACATAGACCATCTACACACAGGGGATTCAAGAACAATGGTGGATCTTATTCATCTACATGGCCTCACTCTTATGATCCACAAGGCAGGCTCAAGTCATTCATGACTTGAGTCTCCCTTTAAGACTAACATTTTTTGTATAATTTTTGTTGTTGTTGTAGGATCATCCTCTAATGAGTAAAGATGTAGGCATTGTAGATAGTGGTTGTTCTAGAAGCATGTCTGGGAACAAAGCAAGGTTGCATGAATTTGTGCCAATTAATGGAGGCACTGTGCAATTTGGAGGAGGAACTGGGAAAATTACAGGGAAAGGAACCATTAGGACCTCCAAGCTGAACTTTGAAAATGTCTACTATTGTGCAGGAGCTACAAAACTTCAATTTGTTCTCAGTTTCACAAATTTTTGATACAAAGAACAATGTTCTCTTCACAGAAATGGACTGCTTTGTGCTTTCAAAGGACTTCAAGCTACCTGATGTCAATCAGATCTTGCTAAAGTTCCAAGGAATCACAATCTCTACACTTTCAATTTGAATGATGTTCAGCCTGAAGGAAATGTAGCTTGTTTAGTAGCCAAAGCATCTTTGGATGAGTCTTTCAAATGGCACAGAAGGATGGCACATGTAAATTTCAAGACCATCAACAAGCTAGCCAAACATGGGTTGGTTCATGGCCTTTCTTCCAAAGTTTTCACCAATGAGCACAACTATGTTGCCTGCAATAAAGGAAAGCAACATAAAGACTCATACAAAGCCATTTCTGCTGAGAGCACCATTTCAGAACCTCTTCAATTGCTGCACATGGATCTTTTTGGTCCTACATTCATCAGGAGTATTAATCATTTTCAGACTCTTAAAGAATTTATAACCCTTGTTGAAAACTAACTGAACAAAAAGGTTAAAAGTATAAGGTGTGATAATGGGACAGAGTTTAAAAATGCTAAATTGATTGAACTCTGTGGGTCTAAGGGTATAAAAAGGGACTATAGTAATGCCAGGACCCCACAACAAAATGGGGTGGCTGAATGGAATAATAGAACCCTAATAGAGGCAGCTAGATCTATGCTTGCTGACTCTAAGTTACCCACTATGTTTTGGACTGAAGCAGTAAGCACTGCTTGTTATGTCTTAAACAAGGTATCTATCACTAGGCCTCATAACAAGACACCTTATGAACTTTTGACAGGGAAAGTGCCTACCATAGGTTACTTTAAACCTTTTGGATGTCATGTGACCATTTTGAATACCAGTGACCACTTAGGTAAATTTGATGGAAAAGCTGATGAGGGGTACATTGTTGGCTATTTAGCTCACAGTAATTCTTACATGGTATATAATATGTCTGCTAAAAGAATAGAGGAGACTCTAAACCTGAGATTTCTTGAGGAGAAACCTAATGTTCAGGGTAAAGTTCATGATTGGTAATTTGACCTTGATTATTTAACTGACCATTTGGGATACACTAGATTCAAATCTAACCAATCTGTAGGTACACAAGAGTCCCCCTCTCACAATGCAGGTACTCTGGATGATGACTCAGATTGTGACTCTGAGAGTGATGAACAAACCATACTTGTTCCTTCTTTTCCTACCAATAACAACTTTTCAGGTTTCCAAGACAAAGTTGCTTCTGGTGTGGATGATTCAAGCTATGCAGAGGATCTTGCTAGACTTCAAAAGCAAGAACATGCAGCAAATGCAGAGGCTGAGAGGCTTGGTCTTGAGTTTACCAGAGATGCTGAGGCACTCTTGAGACAAGCTGCTTTTGACACCCGCAGAAACATGGATTCTGCTGATGGTTCTCCTATTGCTGCGGTTCACCCCAATTCTGCTGATGTATCTCCTGTTTCTGCTGATACTTTCAAATCAGCTGATGGTGTTTCTGCTGCTCCTCTTGATTCTGCTGTTTCATCCTCCATTCCAACAAAAACATCCCCAAGCTTTGATGACCCTTTTGGTCGATTTCCAAGCCCCACAGATCTTGGTAATCATCAACAAGGTGCTGGCATCTTCAGCTCTTCTTCCTATGATGATGATTTTGCTCCAACTATAACCAACCTTCAGTCAACTGTGGAAGTCAACCCAATGCAACTAAGAGGTTAAACACTATTCATCCTCAATCCAATATTCTTGGAGATCCTAATGCCATGGTTCAAACTAGAAGTACAGTGAAAAAGACCAAGTTTGGAGAATGTGCCTTTATTACTTACATTACTACACATAAAAGGGACAATCATACAGACCAACAACATTGTTTGTTTGCTTGTTTCCTATCTCAAGTTGAACCAACCAGCATTGCTCAAGCTCTTACAGATCCAAGTTTAGTAGAGGCAATGCAGGAAGAAATGCAACAATTCAAGAATCAGGATGTATGGGTACTTGTGGATCTTCCTGAAGGTAAATATGCAATTGGTACTAAATGGATTCTCAAGTGAAAAAGGGATGCTAGGGGCATTGTGGTCAGAAATAAGGCTAGACTAGTTTCTCAAGGTTTCAGACAAGAGGAAGGAATTAATTATGATGAAGTTTTTGCACCTGTAACAAGAGTTGAGGCAATTAGACTATTCTTGGCTTTTGCCTCTTATATGGGTTTTGTGGTTTACCAAATGGATGTGAAAAGTGCTTTCCTCTATAGCAAGATTGATGAGGAGGTATATGTCACTCAACCCAAAGGATTTGAAGATCCACCGAATCCAAAGAAGGTGTACAAGGTTGTGAAAGCTTTATATGGACTTCATCAAGCACCCAGAGCATGGTATGCAAGATTGTCCAACTTTCTTTTGGAACATGGTTACAGAAGAGGTGCTATTGACAAAACTCTCTTTATAAAGAAGAATTTTAGATATATCATTCTTGTGCAAGTTTATGTAGATGATATCATCTTTGGTTCCACAAAGGAAGCTTGGTGCAGGGAATTTGAAACTTTAATGAAGAGTGAGTTTCAAATGAGTTCTATGGAAGAGCTTACTTTCTTCTTGGGGTTACAAGTAAAGCAAAAGCCTGAAGGAATCTTTATTCATCAAGAAAAGTATGTGCATGATATTCTCAAGAAATTTGATTTTGAGAATCTTAGGACTGCAACAACAGCTTATGAACCTCCAAGGCCTAAGAATCAGAATGAACCAGATGAAGTTGTAAATATTCACCACTACAGATCTATGATTGGTTCTCTCATGTACTTAACTGTTTCAAGGCGAGACATCACATTTGCAGTCTGTGCTTGTTCAAGATACCAGGTCATACCATTGACATCACACCTGAATGCTGTCAAGAAAATCTTTAAGTATCTTAAAGGTCAGCCCAAATTAGGCCTTTGGTACCCAAGAGATTCTCCATTGGTGTTGGAAGCTTATAGTGACAGTGATTATGCTGGTGCCAATCTGGATAGAAAGTCCACCACTGGAGGTTGTCAATTTTTAGGAAGGAGGTTAATTTCTTGGCAATGCAAGAAACAAACCATTGTGGCTACCTCATCTACTGAAGCAGAGTATGTTGCTGCTGCCAATTGTTATGGACAAGTGCTTTGGATTCAGAATCAGATGCTTGATTATGGGTACAATTTTATGAATACCAAAATCTATATTGATAATCAAAGCACAATCTCTATTGTTAAAAATCCAGTTTTTCATCAAAGAACTAAGCACATTGAAATTACGCACCATTTTATTAGAGATGCTAATGAGAAACACTTAATTCAGGTGCTTAAAATTCATACTGATAACAATGTGGCTGATTTGTTAACAAAAGCTTTTGATGGACCTAGGTTTAACTACTTAGTAGTCCACATTGGGATGGTTAACCCCTGAATTCTTATTTTGAGGGGAGGCATATGCCTCTGGGGAGGATTTGTGTTGTAAAATATGTATTTTTTATTTATGATTTTGTTCACTAACTGTGCTTTGCAGGATAATTTTGTATAAACTAACAACTCTATGTGTTAGATAGTCTTGTGTGTTTTGTTTTATGTGTTTGAATTGCAGATGTGTGATTCTGCTGATGATGTTGATTCTGCTGATGGGTGGAAATGTCCGTGGAATTAAAGGATATATCAGTGGTATTGAATCATATCAGGGGCATTGAGTCAAATCATTGGAGGCTGTTGCTGCTGACTGACTCAGTTTCTGCTGATCGTGTAATTTGAGGTAATTAAGTGGAATCAAAATAAAGAACATAGTAAAATGAATGATACATCAGGATAAATAAAACAGGGGAATATTATTCATTATCAAAGTTGCATCATGGATGCAATTACACAAACCCATTTACAAGACAACCCTAACAAAACATCTAAACATACAACCTGACAACAAAATCCAAACACCCCTATCCAAACAACCTAACACCCATCACCCTACTCCTTTTTCCTCTTCCCCTTGTCCTTGGGGTCAGATGTGCCATCCCCAACCCCTTTGGCCCTCATCATCTTTCCAACTCCCTTGGCCTGCATCCCGGGCACCCACAGTCTCTTACAAACCAGACCCAACACTTGTGGGGGTGGTTTTGGTCGTTGCTGGGAAGATTGGGGCACAGGGATTTGACTCATTCTGGCCACAACTCTCTCCATCTCACTTGTTAGCAGCATTGAGAGTGGTGGTGGCTCTGTTCGCATCTCAGAGACTGGAGTTGGCTCAGAAGGTCCTTCTTCATCCTCTGGTGGCTTGAATGGAAAGTAACGGCCCAGTGGCACATTGGGATTGTAGAATGGCATTTGATCTTCTGGTGGGAAAAAGGACAACCAGTGTGGCTCTTCAGGGGCATCGGTATCATGCTTCTTCTTGCGGGCCTGCTCTTTTGTTCACCATGATCGAACTGGGCACCATGGTGGATACTAGTTTCCCCATGGGTGGTCTTCAGAATCGGATGAGGAATCGGATGAAATATCAACAGTGTCCTGGTTATGGTTCATGATTTTTGTGGAGTGGGAGGAGTTGATGAATAATTAAGTTAGGGATTATATGATATGGGTAAATTGTGATTTGAGGCCTCATTTATAGGCCTAATTATGTTATTAAGTGGAAGTTAATGCAATTGAATGAGGGACGGTTGGAAAGTAAAAGTTAAGATATCTTCTAGATGATGCGTTGACCATAAAGAAGATATTTACTGAAGTAATTTTTCTACGAATGGATGGTTTCTACGGACTGATTCTACGGATGGATGGTTTCTGCGGACTGTTTCTGCGGATTGACTTTCAATCCTGCTGATGGTTATATTTTGGGTTTAATTTGGGATGTAATTAAAAGTCAAAATTGGTCAAAGATTCTTTCCACGATTCTTGCCAATTCAATACCACGATTGGGTAACTTCTTTAAATAACCTAATGTGTGTATCCCACGCCCAAAATAACTGATTCCCTCTACTTATATAATCAAACCCACTTCATAACTTCCAAATCCCATCATTTAATCCCACGAATTTCTCAATCTCACAACTGTTCTTCAACTTTTCAATGGCTGAACTTGTGTTTAAAAGGGATCACAACAAAACAGCTTTCTTGGGGAAAGCAAAGGATCATGATACGTTTGATTCAATGGTGGAGTTCTTGTAAAGGTCTAAACTTCATTTTGCTCTCACACATTACCCTGACAGAATATGTGAATCTCTGGTTCGACAATTTTGTGCCACTGCTGCAAAACAATCTGTAGAAGGTCAACCTACAGAGTTGATTGCAACCATTGATGGAGAAGAACATGTGGTCACCGAGGCATTGGTTCGCACTAAGCTTCAATTAGATGATGCAGAGGGTGAATACCACACAAACAAGGAAGTTATACTTGCTGGGTTAAGGGCTATTGGATATCAAGGTGTAGTACAGACAGCTTGGTACAAAAAACGGTTGTGCCCCAAATGGAGGTTTTTAGTGCATACCTTGTTGCAATGTATCTATCCAAAGTCAGGAGGCTGGGTTCAATTCTCCACTCATCTGGCTTGTGGAATTGTCTGTCTATCACAGGGTACTACTTTTAATTTTTCAAGGTTTATTTTTGAGCGTATGCTTGATAATGTTAAAGCTGGGANTGGAGGTTTTTAGTGCATACCTTGTTGCAATGTATCTATCCAAAGTCAGGAGGCTGGGTTCAATTCTCCACTCATCTGGCTTGTGGAATTGTCTGTCTATCACAGGGTACTACTTTTAATTTTTCAAGGTTTATTTTTGAGCGTATGCTTGATAATGTTAAAGCTGGGAAAGATAAGTTTTTAATGTACCCTAGGTTTTTACAAATTATCCTAGGTCTAGAGACTCAAGATAGGACACATCAACCTATTGTTCCTTTAAGTGCTAAAATCTTTGCTAGCATGGGTAGTGGGTATATGGGGTACATTGGCCTCTACTACCATTTATGTTGCCCGGTGGCAATGATGCTGGAGAAGGGGATGCTGCTGCTGGTGGTCAACCACCTATGCCTAATGCTGCTGATGTGGATGCACCAGTTGCTGCTGATGCAACTGCACCAGTTGCTGCTGAGGCAGGGACATCCACATCTGAAGCTGCTGGCCCATCCAATACTGCTGATGCAACTGCATCAGTTGCTGCAGATGATCAGCTAACACCATCCCCAAGACCTATTGCTGCTGATGAGCAATTCAATGTCCCTGAAGCACCAGTACATTCTGTTAATATAGATACTACACATTCACCTAGGCTCATTCATGATCCTGTGTCTCCTAGTTCTCTTAATGAGACATAAGAGACTTTAGTTCAACCTAACATTGAGACTGAGGTACCTTTAGATGATCATTTTGAACCTAGTGATGAGCCCATGATTGAGTCTGTTGTTGAGCCCAATGTTGAAACATCACATAGAATGAGGACTCCTAGCCCAGCTAGAGAGACTTATTCTACTGATGATATTTATGTGTCTCCTAATAGGTCCTATGAGGTTCCCAAATCAGCAGGTAATCCTGCTGATGGAGCTGAGGACCCTGCTTCTCTCACAAAAGTGTATGCTTTACTTGGCAGGTATGTGGAGCAGGTTGGTAACTTGGAAAGGGAGCTCAAAGAAACAAAAGCAAATCTTGGAGGACAAATTGCTACTCTTCAGGATAGAGTTAAGAATTTGGAAGCTCAACCGGGTCAACAGAAGAAAAGGAAGTTTGTGGTTGACTCAGAGGATGATCAAGAGGATATGGACTTGGATCCTCTTCATGTGTTGGCAGAAGCATCTGTGGCTCAGCAAACACCTTCACCAATACCTAAAGCCACTGACACTAGCAAGCCACAGGGACCCATTGTGTTTCAAAGGAGAAGGCAAAGAAAGTATCTATGCAAGGATGATGTTCTTGCTGATCCACCACTAACCACTTCAATTGATGACACAGTGGTTCATCTTGATTCTGCTGATGGAGGAGCAGCAATGGATGTTGATTCTGATGTTGGTATTGCTGCTTTTGATCATTCAGAAGGTGTTTCCACATTATTTGTAGCTGGTCAAGAGTTTGTGGTTACTACTAATGATGGTATTCAACCTTCGGCTGATACTCCTGCTGATTCTTCCAAGGCAATTCCTCCTGCTGATGCTACCATGGAATCTGCTGCTCCTGGTGTTACTGATCCTGTGCATCATGTTTCTACTAAGACACATCCTACCAAGGTTTCTACTGATGCGGATTCTCATGTTACTCCTATCACTGTTCCTGCTGTTGGAGTTCCTTCACTTGTTTCTACTGGTCATTCTAGTGATTCTGCTGCCAAAGTTACTGATAAAGGTAAATCTGTTGTGGTTGAACCAGATTTTCCATTAAGGAAAAAGTCAAAGAAGGAACTTGAGCTAGAAAGGCTAAGTGAACAAGTCACTGCTGATTTGGCAGCTGCAGAATTGGCTAATGAAGCCAAGAGGCAAGAAGAGTTGAGGCAATTTGAGCTAATGGCAAGGACTATCCAAGAGGACTTGGATAAGCATGGTCTTCCAGAACCAGCGCCTTTGACTGCTGAGAGTCAGAGAGAATTGGATGAGCTCTCTAAACAATTTACTCCTGACACTTGGGATACTCTTGCATCACAAGTTGCTTCTAATCAGCAGCTAGCTCAGACAATCTTAGGTGATAATTTTGATGGGGAAGATTATGTTCAGAAGATGGTGGCATTAGGCAAACAAAAAAGGAGGGCTGAGGCAGAAAGAAAGGCAAAAGCACAGAGAGAAAAGCCTATGACACAGGCACAGATGACAGATTATATGAGGCATTTTGTCAAGAATTAAAGTTCTGCTATCTACGGTTCTGGCATGTCCAAGAAGCAAGTATGGGCTTTCAAACAGCCTCAATTAGTTGAAGAATATAATAAGATTCTTACATCTCTTAGAAGGTCTAGAATTCAAGTTAATCAGTCGTTGAAGAGACATGTAGATGCTTTGGATGCTCCTGAAGCAAAAAGATTGAAGTTTGCTGATACTGCTGATGCTTCTACAGTTGTTTCTGCTGAGCATGTTGTTCCTGCTACTTTATTGCATGTAGAGGATTTTGCTGATATACACCCAGCAGATACACTTGGTGGATCAACTGCTGATACTCTTCCTTCTGATTCTGCTGAGGTTTCTCAAGCACAAGCTACTCAGTCATCTGTTGTCTATGTTGAGGATCTTTCTCAAACACCAGCCATTCAGGAATCTACTCCTGCTGAAGTGTCACAACCTGATTCTTCGGATGCAGGTCAGACACTTCCTACTGATGAGACAGAGCCCATTCCTACTGCTGGTTCCTCTAATTTATCTACAGATGCTGCTCCAGAGTTCAAGTCCATTCCTGATGTTGTTGAACTTTCATCTACTGACATTCCATCCAATGTGGATACTGCTAATGTTCCATCATCTTCTTCCAATGCTGCTGATGCACCTGAGATGACTGCAGCAGAGCCTTCTTCTCCTCCTAGCAATGCCATATATACTCCTGGGAGAAGGATGAAGCGTATGTCTTCAAGGAGAGGTTATTCTGGGAATGTTGACTTGGAAGCTGCGGATAGTTCATTTATTGAGGAAGGATCTGTTGAGGAGTTTCCAGAAGGGTATGTGAATGTTTTGGTACACTGGGAGGTGACTGATGGTCAGGCTAATACCATCCACAGGATGGACAAGTCAACTATGAGTTTCACCTTTTTACAAGAAATTTTGCACCTTATGGATAGATCAGATCTCATTACCCTTTATCGTTTGGTGACTGAGTACTATTCCACTCATACTGTTGTTGGTGCTGGTCTTTATTTGTTGGGTGATCTTCAGGTTATGTTTGATTCTCAGTCTCCAACTGGTGCTGGTTTTCCTGTTTGGAGGAATAACAATAGATGGAAAGTGGCTAGTTGGAAGTTCTATCCTTTTCCTTATGTACATGTAGTACAGACTACCTTTGGTCTCACTCTTCATATGTTTTTGGATCTGGATTATCCTTTGTCTGGGAAGCTTATGGAAAAGATGCTTAGGCAAAAGTTGACAGTTCCTCCTAATCCAATTGGCAATGATAGGACTTTTGTTGAACAATTGATTAGGTTGATCAAGTCTAGAATTCGGACACACAGAGCTGTTTGATGTTGGTATTTTTATTTGTCTTTCTTTCTTTTCTTTTTAGTTAAAAAAAAAAAANTGTAGTTTCCACTCTTTGTTGTGTACAGGTACTTGTGTTGGTTAATTACCACACTTCTATGGTTATCAGCTCACCATGATGTTGATTGTTCCATCAAAGAGTTGGCTAGTCCAAAGGGTACAGCTTTGGTAAAGACACATCAATCTGTTGATAGCTGTAATGGTTTGCTCAAAACCATAGGGTACTCAACTCACCCATGCTTCATTGCTGAGAGTTGAAATGGTTTTCAATTCACCATGGATCTTTTCCTTTGGACATCCAAAGAATTGGCTAGCCCACAAGTATATGGCTTGTGGTAAAGGCAGTGGAATTCCATATTTGGTAATCATTTCACCAAGGTAATCCATTACCAAAGAATTGGCTAGTCCTGAGCAAACAGCTACAGGTAAAGACATTCCAAATCCGTTTATAGCTAATGATTTGCTAAAAATCATATGGTTATTAATGTACCATAGTTCTTGGACTTAAACATTAGCTACTCCAGTAGTAATGGCTATTGGTAAAGAGACATCAAATCCATTATTTTTCCATGATTCACCTCTCACAGGAGTTAACACACCTGGATATGATGAGAATAGCATGCAACTTTTGATATTGATATACCTCTTTGTTTTTGCTGCTGATTTCTTGGTCTTCAAGGATGTTACTTGTTGCTGCTGGTACTTGATGATCCTGCTGATGTTCAACGTCTCAATCCTCATGTTCTGTAAGTTAAAGATCTATCAAGAATAGGAGTTGCTGCTGGTTCCTTGTTCTTAAAAGATGGTTACTAGTTGTTGCTGATGTATAGGAGTTGCTACTGGTTACCTTATTTGCTGCAAGAGTTCAAGTCAATCCTCAAGCTTTGGACGTCAAAGATCTACCGAGAAACTTGAAGTTAACAAAGTCAAATTCAAGTTTAGGGGAGGATTGTTGGGAATTACTGAAATGACATAGAGTCATTGCTGCTATTAGTATTTTTTAGAAAGTTATATTAGGTAGTGATATGCATTGATTTTATATTAATTGCCAAATTAGGGTTCCTTGTGTATAAAAGGAACATATGGCTATTGTATTATGTACGCCTTCAACAAACACTTCAAGAAAAACACTTTATTAGATCCATAGAGGATCATTGTTTATTAGAAAAACCTTGTTCATAACTTTGATTGTGTTATTAATTATTCCGCTGTGCATATAATCATTGTTATCATCCTAGATTGGGCTTAAACGATTCTCTACATACACGTAAGAAGAAAGTTTTGCTTGTGGATTGGTTGAAAGACACCGAGAGAAACAAACAATCTAGGATTGTTTTGTGAAGAAAGAAGACGTTAGCAATACCAAGAATAACAAATAGCGAGAAAGAAAACAAGTCGATCACTTGTTTTGAAGAAAATACCAACCGGTATTTGGAGTTTGTTGTAGAACACGGTGTGGAACAAAAAGGAGAACTTAGAAGAGTATTTTGGAACAACGTTTTGGAAGTGGAACAAGCGACAACAACAACAACAAGAAATAAAACGAACGAAACGTTTTTCTTGATAATACCAAGTGGTATTAGTTGAAAAAAAGCAAGGTCGTCCTGTGAATTTTGGAGGCCCTGTGCTATAATAAAAATTTAGGCCCCTTAAGCAACACGAAAGATTATAGATATAAAAGTAAAAATAAATAATGAAAAGGTTAAATACCCAAAACACTAAAATTAATGGTTTTTAACAAGTTTATATGTTTTTCATTGATACAACTAGAACACCTTTTAAACTTTTAGTATAGAAATTAAAAACTATTGTCCATGAAACAAATTGGGTCAATTCTAAACTTTGTCTCGAACTTGTGTTGAAAATGTTAATTTCATAAACACATATGTATTTATTTAGAAACAAAACTGAAATATTAGGCAAAAATGCAAAGCTTAATAATGTTAGGGGTGCAAAGTGAAAATTGTCTGAAGCTATCTTCTTCCTCAGGCGTATAAACAACCATAACCCAGTTTTTTTTTGCCACTATCCTTATAAAAGCTTAAAACTTCTTGATTTTTATGTAGGTTTGATCAAAATCACTGTATGTTAGGTTTTACAACACATTTTGCATCAGTTTTACAAGAAAAGACCAGAACTAAAATACTACAGCCCTTCAAATCTTGAGGCCCCTGAAAATTTAGAGGCCCTGTGCGGTCGAACACCCCGCACATGCTCAAATCCGGCCATGAAAAAAAGCTAATGAATTGCTTTTGTTTGAGAAATACCGAAAGGTATTTGGGAAAAATTGTGAAAGGAACTTGGAATTCAAAAAAAACAACAACAACAACTCAAACTTGTTGTTACCGAGAAACACTTAGGGTGTTTGGAAGGCAAGCCGAGAACAAAAGGGTCTAGGGTACGTTTTTTTTCCCAAGTCGACACAAAGAAGAGGAAAGCAACGTGGAAGTGTGGTATAACAAGAGAACAAGTTCATTTGGTTTATTGAAAGAAAGAAACGATTCGCCAACATCAAAAGGAGAACGTGAGTTTTTCTTTACGAATTGGTTTGGTGACAAGAAATAAACAATGAAAGAACAACAACAACAACGTTGGTGAACGAGGAAAAGAAAAAACGTCGTTGGTATAATACGTACCGACACAAGAGGGAATACGATTGTATTTAACACAACAACGAGGTCACAAATTCAAATTTTGGATTTCTATTATATATTTAGATAGTATAGATATCTATTTTATACTATTAGGAAATCCCGAGAACTTTATATTGATCTCGTACTATTATGATTCCCGGATAACTATTTTTTCTATTCCTGTAGTAGTAGGAAATACTATACTAAGTTAGAAATTCCCATACGATTAAAAGGTTAAGATTATAAACACCTTTAAGATGGCTGGTGACGATACAACTAACACATCAACAACACTAAAACCCGTAACACCTTTTGCACAATACCAATGCTCTAAACTCAAAAACAAAAACTACATAGTTTGGGCTATACAAATTAAGGTTATATTAGAGGCACATGGTTTGTGGGAAGCGATAGAACCTAAGGAAAACACGAAAGTAGATGATAAGAAGGATAAGGCAACGACAGCCTTCCTATATCAAGCGTTGACCGAAGATGTGATTATACAAGTAGCAAGTTGTAAAACCGCAAAGGAATTATGGGAATCGTTAAAGAAGAGACACGTTGGAGAAGAGAAAGTGCAGCAAGCACGGCTACAATCATTGATGATTGGATTTCAAACCCTTCAGATGAAGGAAGATGACATGGTGGATGCATTTACGGCTAAACTAAACGGCTATGCCACGAAGGCTAAATGATTAGGGGAAAACTTTGGATGAATCACTTTTAGTACGAAAATTATTAGATTCCACACCATATAGGTTCATTCAAATAGTAGCATCCATAGAACAGACAAATGATGTCGACGACATTACCTTAGATGAGATCGCTGGAAAACTTAAGGCATTCGAGAAAAGGATAAAACTCCGAAAGGGAGGACAAGTGGAAAGCCATGATAACTTATTATTCGCACAAAGCGAACACTCTAGAAAAGGAAGACGATTTACTAAACGCGTAGGTAGATTAAACTTCTCACGAGGAAACTGGCATAGTAATGGAAATGAAAATAACTCGAATGAAGCAAACTCAACTCACAAAGAAAAGTCAAATAGGAATAGACGTGAGTGGGATATAAGTAAGGTAAAATGTTTCAATTGTGGGAAACTTGGACACATTAGAAAGGACTGCGGAAAACCATCGACAACTTAGGAACAATCAAACCTTATCTTAGAAGACGATGAACCATCACTATTGATGACTACACACAAAACTGAACACAAAGAAGTTTTGTTGAACGAAGGACAAATTCAACCTGGAAAATATGCTACAACAGATGCTAGCATATGGTATTTAGATAATGGTGCAAGTAACCATATGACGGGAACCAAGAGTCATTTTAAGGATATTGACGAAAGCATAACTGGACGCGTTTGTTTTGGGGACGGATCGTACGTAGAGATAAAGGGCAGAGGTTCTATACTGTTAGGATGTAGGAACCAAGAACAAAAGATAGTTTCGGATGTTTACTACATTCCAAACCTCAAGAGCAACATACTTAGTCTAGGACAACTTACGGAGATAGGTTGTAAGATCATCATGGATGGAAACAAACTAACTTTGTATGACAAGAATAAGAAGTTGTTGATGAAAGTAGAAAGATCTAAGAATCGACTTTACAGTATTAGATTACAAATAGAAGCACCTATATGTCTCTTAGCAAACGTAGATAACCAAGCATGGTTATGGCACGCTAGATTAGGTCATCTGAACTTTGACGACATCAACAAGATGACAAGAAAGGGTCTAGTAGAAGTAATACCGAGAATAAATCATGCAGGACAGATTTGTGATGCATATTTATTAGGAAAACACAGTAGAACACCATTTCCAAATCAAGCTAAATTAAGATCAAAGAACCCGTTGGACTTAGTATATGGAGATCTCTGTGGTCCCATAAGTCCAGCCACACACTCTGGAAGGAAACTTGTTGATGAGGCGAAAAGCGTTACGCTTTTAGGGGGTCATTTAATCCCTAAAGCGTTATTTTATGATCAAATATTGTCTTAAATCATTCCTTTTGTCATTTTAGGTACTTTCAGGAGGAATTCTCAAAAACATTGCATTTTGGACGTTTTTGGAGCATAAAAGTGAAGAAAACGACAAGTCTCAAATCAAGCTGGAATTCCTACCTGACGGCGTCAGGCTTTGGATGCTGACGCTGTCACCTTAAGATAAAGGAGTGGATTCAGACTCTACTAGACGACCAAGGAAGGACTCATCATATTTACACCTGACGGAGTCAGGTGTTACAAGTCCTAGGCCGTCAGGTGTTATGCTAAAGAGAGACGGCCCAGAAGGTTTTAAAGGCTGACGGCGTTAGAAGTAGATCTAGGTGATCCGATAACCCTAGACACGGCGAGTTGACGGCGTCAGGACCTATAACCTGACGCCGTCAGAATGTATTTTCTATATATACTTTAGGATTTTTTTCTTCATAAAGTGTGTAACTTTTGGGAGAACTTTAGGGATAAACCCTAGCTCGAATTCTCAGCCTTTTCCAAGGGCTTTTCACCCTTGTTTCATATATGATTAATTAAAGATAAGTCTTCTATCAAATCATTCAATATGTCTATGTGTTGCATGATTATATCTTATGCTTGTATTTTAATTAACATGCTAGGCTAGGTTTCTCTTGTGTTTGCTTAGATCTAATGAAACCTAGCTATTGATTACTTGTTGTTGGTTTGTTATTAATTGTTGTGGGTGGGTGATGTCGTGTTAGGCTTAAGAAAACTGGCTAACTTCCAATTGGTGACTTGCTTGAACGTCTTAAGAAACATGAATCGGATGTGTATTACGATTATTTGGTTGTATTTAATGCATGAGTAATTATTAGTGATTTCATAGTTTGGATACTAAACGTGTCGCTATAGAATGAAGTTTGCACTTATAGAGTTAGGAAAGATCGTACACGGCCCTACGAATGGTATTAAGGAATATAACCCGTCATCCACACAATTGTAACAAACCAATTAACCGGTAAAAGATAGCTAGGGAGTAAGGAAATCTAAGTAAACACACTTCTCTCCGTATAAGTTTCACAACCACTTTTATTTTCTTGTTATTTTATTTTATTTGCAATAGTAGTTATTTGGGTTAGTTGACTAGCAACTAATTTCGCCCACTCTTCCAAATACCCGAGATTTTACTTGATTTCATAAAATATAAAAATACAAAAAGAATCATCCCTCACCCTTAGACCTAAATTAGAGTAGTTTTCAATCCTAACGACACTATTCCCCGAGAGAACGATCAATCCCCCGGTACTTGCCACTACACTATACTACATCGGTCAGGTACACTGCCTGGTGGGGATTGCAAGCTTCTCAAGATCCCTTGAGAGGTAAAACCTACTGCGTAGGTCACAAACCACGCATCAAGTTTTTGGCGCCGCTGCTGGGGAATAGTTATTGCTTAGGTTGAAATTTTATTGTTACTTAGGTCTACTCACTAGATTCCTTTCTAATGAGATTTTTATTTTATTTTTCTAGGATTTCTTTAGTCTATCTTTTTTCTTCGTTTCTTTGTTCGTAACCATTACCATCCGACATCATGAAAGGTGGTAATATCCTTGATCCCAACAACCCACCACAACCAAACCCACCTCATAGAGCCCGCACTTTAGGTGAATACTCCCGTCCTAGCCACCAAGGCTATCGAAACACCATTGAGCTCACCCAAGGAGCCAATGTGTCTCCCTTGCGATCCGACACCATCCGGTTGGTGCAAAGCGGATGTGCATTCCATGGACTTCGTTCAGAAGATCCAAATCAACATCTCAAGGACTTTCTAAAAATCGTAGATTCCATAGACCTTGATATTACCACTCGAGAGACCACTCGATTACGTCTCTTCCAATTCTCTCTGCGAGACCAAGCTAGTCAATGGCTAGAACGTCTACACGCAGGATCCATCACCTCTTGGGATGATCTCACCACTCGCTTCCTTGCTCAATTNTGTGCATTCCATGGACTTCGTTCAGAAGATCCAAATCAACATCTCAAGGACTTTCTAAAAATCGTAGATTCCATAGACCTTGATATTACCACTCGAGAGACCACTCGATTACGTCTCTTCCAATTCTCTCTGCGAGACCAAGCTAGTCAATGGCTAGAACGTCTACACGCAGGATCCATCACCTCTTGGGATGATCTCACCACTCGCTTCCTTGCTCAATTTTTCCCACCGGGGAGAACCACTAAGCTAAGGAATGAAATCTTGATGTTCCAACAATGTCAAGGTGAAACCCTCTACGAGGCATGGACTCGATTCAAGGACTTACTCCAAAAAGTCCCTCACCATGGCATAGACCTTTGGCTCCAAGTCCAAATTTTCTATGACCATATCAATATCCCTACGAGGCAAACCATTGACCAAGCGGTCGGTAGCAAGCTACGTGATCTAAGTGCGGAACAATCATGGGAACTCATAGAAGATCTTGCTCTCTATGACAACGAAATTGGAATGATCCCTGTAATTTGAACAAAACGGTCAAGGCAATATCTTTGCCTTCGAATAATTCAAGCACTTCCGACCGTAGGATCATGGAACTTGAGGACCAAGTCAAGTTTCTCATGAAATCCTACGATGCTCCTAAACCTTCAAGCCAAGTGAACAAAATCACTTCTTCATGCAGATTGTGTAATGGTCCCCACGACACTCATAACTGCATGGAACTCCCCAAAGAAGCCTTTAAAGAGTTCGCTTCCTCACGCATCAACAAAGCAGGGGAAAAATGGCCCATTGTTAATCGGGAATCTAAGGGATTTAACGAGGGTTATGAGGCATGGAAAGATAAACCAAATTTCAGTTGGAACCGAACTCGAAGTGTATCATTCAATGACTCTCCCCCACTTACATGGTCTGAGCATTACCCACTCTAAGTACACCTGAACAAAGCCCTGAGGAAACACTGCGAAAATTCATTCTCTCTCAGTGAAACACGACTCTTAAAACTCGAGACTCAATTCAAACAACAGCAAGCCGACATGAATAACAAGGTTGGTAACTTGTTAAATGTTATAAATGATCGCATTGCTAGTGAATCAACGCGAGCTGAAGAGGTCGAGTCCATTACCATCATTAATCAACCGCCTTCACCTGTGAAAATTAAGAGCCCTAGCAAACTCTTCAAACATATGTCACCAAATGGAAAAGAAACTAGGGAACCCTCTACCTCCTCCACACCAACCCACTTCATGAATACCATTACCACAATACCTATTCCTAAACCCGACACGAATCAACAGCAAACTGGGAGAAGGGATGGTGAGGTTGAAGGCGACATTCTCAAAGATGACTACGGTGTGACAAAGAACCCTTTGGATTTTACCAAGAACTCATCCACTCAAGATTCAAGTGATGGGGAGGAAGCGGATGAAGTCCCCAAGGAACCCCAAGAATCCCCAGGACTAATTGATAGCTCCCTTATAGAGGAACTTGAAAAAGGGACATTGAGACCTTCCATTGGGTTCAGAAATAGGATAGAGGAAGGTGACCCCGACGTTTTTAAGATCTCTTGCACCACTAGGAAAAAGATTATAACCGATGCCTATGTGGACCCCAACTCTCCGATGAATGCAATATCCCTCTCCCTATATAACGAAGCCTTCACTGAGCAGCTCACGTATAAGGGATTCAATTTCATTGGGATAAGACGAAGAGTACCCATTGTGATTAGAAAATTCATTTATGACATTGAACTCACTATAATCAATGACATGGACTCAATCATTAGCCCACATTGACTAACTTAGTCTTAGGGAAACCATTCGTGAAAACAACGGGAGTAATGCTAGATGAGAGCGACAATAGCGCACTATTCACCGATGGGGTCAGAAGAGTAATTTTTCGGGGAGGCAATGAAGAAGTATATGAATACCAACCACTGTTGGTTGGTAACACAAAGGGTTTACAAGGAAGAAGGCCAGGGAAGATAAAGCGACATGATCCAAGTAATCTCAAAATACCTTGTATGATAGGTCGCAAGCATTCTTATAATGTTTACATAGACACATGTTTACCCAAGAACATTATGTCTTTATTTCAATATAACAATATTTGTAGACTGGGGATGACATATATGTTGGAGTATGCTCGTGTCATAATAAATAATTATATGGCTAGACGTATGTGAGCCTATGGGATCACACACTTATACACAGAGACACCATTTTATAGATTGTATTTATCGTATTTATAATATATAAATGACTACGTAACTCGGGATCAATAACAGGCCTTTAAACACGAAGTTAGACTTAGTGTTTTAGGACCCGGCCAACAATGAGCAAGCCCATTGAGGGCCCTTATCATGGCCGGCCTAGGGGAGGGGAAAAGGGGGCAAATATGAGCTTTTGGAGGGGCTATGTGTTACTTGTACAATGATAAGATTATATTTGATTTAGTCTTTGATTGTGATTAAGGTGAAAAACAACTTACCAAAACTCTCTCCCACCTCTCTCCTCTAAAAATGACGGCACAAAATACATCCCTTCTAGGGTTTGTATTTTTGATCTCTTCTTGGCTTAATCTATTGTAGATTGTTGCAAGAATAATGGTTACAAGGTTTAGACTAGCATCGGGTGGTGTTCTATGACGTGTAGTGTGTTTCCATCATAGAGGTGATCTATTTTGGTCACTTGGTTTCATTGGTGGTTCGTGGTGTTGGTGATGGTCTCCATACGATTCTACCGATCACGCTACAAAGGTATAACATGTTGTTGTTTATTATTTGATTGATCATATGGCTATATGGATCCTTGTATGGTGATGTTATCCGCTGCGTTTGTATGTTTATTTTATGTTTATTATTTTCAACATCACCTATAGTGGTATCACGAGCCATCATATGATGTCATATGATCATCTTGTATGCGTAAAAATGGCTAAAAACGTGTTTTTTAGATGGAATCAAAGGGTGTTTTTAAATCAGCCCCCGGGGCTAATTTTTTGTATATGAGACCACCCTTTAGGGGTCTTATGATCTGCACTTTTTGGTCCCATGGCCATTTGTTATGCATATGTTGATTGGTATACTTGTCCGGTACGTGTAAAATGACCTAAAACGCGTGTTTTTGATCGATTTATGAAACGATTTCAAATCAGCTCCTAAGGCTTCATTTTCTGTGGCAAAATGATGTTAAGAATGTCCTAATATCAGTGGGTTATGAACCTAAGGCCAATTCACACGTGTACCAATCGGGGTTTTAATTATTGTTAATTAATTTCTTCGTTTCGTTGGCTAAATCTTTAATTCTTGTTAATTTTTTTTTGCATCCATGGCAAATACATGCATGTTTGTCCATGGAGTTAGCCAACACCTTGTTTTAATCATAATATTATGGTATTATTATGTTTTATATGCAAAGCCGATGAAAACCTAGACCACTTGTGACATGAATTGTTGTAGATGTTGTTTAATTTCATGTTTTGGGGTTTTTGCCATTGTTTCGGCACTTATGTAATGATTTAGTTTTTTGGTTGTAGCCATTGTTTGGGCACTTTTACAGTAGCTAGAAAGTAGATTAGTTGTATTTTACTTTCAATCTTTTGTAATCATTGCTTGGTGGCGAAAGGCGAAAGAGTTCTTGACATCATGGCTGAAAATAACTGTTGGAACACCTGTTGGTAAAATCGACTTTCTGGAAGATTGGTAAGGAGTTATGGGCTGAAATTTTTTTTATAGGTACCCAAGACATAGGCCCACAACTTTCTAGTTTTGTGCTAAGCCCGTAGATGCCTCCTTCCTGGTCTGGTCGGCCTCACAACACAGAAATTCTGGAAATTCAGCAGCCTACTTTCATGTGCATAATGGGCTTTCTACTTGCTCTTGATTGTCTTGGAGCAAGTGGGAGTCCTCCGTGTGGTTGTGTGGTTTGTCCCTAGTTGACTCTTGGTTCTCGTGATGGCTCACGAGACCAAGCATAGGTTTTTTCATCGGTTGAGGCTTTGCATATTGTGGTTGTGTGGTNATAGTGATTGTGTGGTTGTGAATTTTATATATCTTGTAATGATATGTAAAAAAATTGAAAATTGTTTTTTCTAAAAACTTTAAAATCAAACACAAACCATTTCAAAACTAAGTCTTATGATTTAGTTTTACTAAGTTTTTGAAACTTAAAATCATTGGTTTTAAAAATAACACTTAAAACTTATTATGTATGTTATTCCATTTATGTATTGTCCAAACTTATTATCCACCTAGGATATATATTAGTCATGAAAATGGACAACTTGACACACATAAATTAAAACAATGATTAGACTTAAGTTAAGAAACTATAGGTGATGTTAGAATATAAAATACATATGAATCAAATAAACGCAGCGGAACAACATCACCCACATGGATTTCATATAGCCATATGATCAATAAACTTTAAACACAACAATGTTATACCTTTGTAGCGTGATCGGTAGCAACGAATGGAGACCTTCACCAACGTTAGTAATTCACCAAAAATACCCAAGTGACCAAAGTAGATCACCTCTATGTGTTAGTCCACACTACACCTCACCGTATACCCCTTGGATGCTAGTCCTTCACCCGTAACCTTGGAATGGCCTTTGAATAAGCAAGATTCAAAGGAAGAGATCAAGAAAACAAAAAAACCCTAGATGGGAGTTTTTTTTTTATTTTTTTTTATTATTTTTTTTTTTTTGCCATATAATAAGAGGAGAGGGAGGGGGAGATAATTTTGGTAAATTGTTCTATCAATTAGGAGAAGATCCCTCCCATATATTTGACCAAAATTCAAATCAAAACCCTTCCCCTACAAGCCTCTATGGCCGGCCACCTATGGGCCCATATGGGCTTCCCATATGTTTTTCTAGTCCAATGGATTAAGTACTTTACTTAGTCATTAGAAGCCCAATAGCGATCCCGAGTTACGTTATGTTATTTAAATATCGTAAATACAATAAACACGACATAGAAAGAGGTAACTAAGTGTATGTGTGTGTGACCCCATAGGCTCACATATGTCTAGCCATATAATTAGTTATTATGACACGAGCATACTCCAACAGCTCCCACAGGTCTCAAGAAGCACCTAAAAATAAAGAAGAAAAAAAAAATCGTGCAAAACTCATCCCTTAGATGTAGATGCTATATACGTTTGATCGTATATAATGGTGAACCTACAATGAAAGAAGTTATGCAATATTTTCATCCTCAGAGAAAAATAAGATGTATATATATAAATGATATTAGGGCGACTCAAAAAAAGGTGGAGACCATGATATCAAAGATCGTTTGGGTGCAATTCTGTAGAAAGAATACAATCATAAGAAAAAAAAATTGTATTCTTCTAATAAGAATACAATAAAAACGCGAATATACATATGAATCGAAACCTACAAAACAATGCCCTAGAGAGAAGACAATGAAGGATGAGATGCTTCTAATGAGTTAAAACTAACCAAGGAATGGAGTATCTCACCCTAAAAGATTGTTTTGCAGCAGATGCCGGTAAAGACGAAAATTTGAAAAAAGAAAAAAATAAAAATAGAAACTAAAAAATCTGCAGGCTGGTCTGGCGGAACCCTGCGATAAACGGGGGAACCCTTGTGAAGGGTTCCGTTGATCCACCGGGCCATTTCTGGGTTTTCCAGAAAATGTGCACTGGCGGAACCGCTCGTGAGAGATTCGCCTGATCCGCCAATTCCCCAAAAAAGAGGCAGTCCGATATTTTAAAGTGACTAGACGATTTTCAATTTTTCAACCAACTCCTAAAACACAAATATAACTCCATATCTGATTAGGACTGTAAAGATTGGACGAAAACACGCTTGACCATTGGAAACGTCATAAGATGTAATAGCATTTCTATATCAAGAAGTAAGAGATAGAATTCAAACAAGGAGGAATCTTCATCATGCACTCATGATGCATCTTCTATACACGTTGTTGTAGAGGACATGCTTGGCTAAAGACAAAACTTTCACTATACTAACTTTTGTTTTGAAGGTTCATATTGACGCCCTAAAACAAGGGGGAGCTTCCGTCAAGCATAGGAAAATTATTGTCTTACGCTAACCTTTATTTTGTAGGATTCTTCATCCTTGCATCATATACGTTGGTACCCTAGCAACGGGGAGTATTGATCAAGGGGGAGTCAATCATGCACTAACCTTTGTTTTTGTAGCTTTCTTGTCCTTGCTTCATATACGTTGGTACCCTAGCAATGGGGAGTATTGATCAAGGAGGATTTACAATTATGCATTAACCTTTGTTTTTGTAGCTTTCTTATCCCTGCATCATATACGTTGGTACCCTAGTAACGGGGAGTATTGATCAAGGAGGAGTTACAATCATGCACTAACCTTTGTTTTGTAGCCTTCTTATTTCTTGTGTCATATACGTTGGGACCCTAGCAACGGGGAGTATTGATCAAGGGGGAGCTACAATCTAAGGGAAGCATGCACGCATTCATCTTTATTCTCATTCTTCGACACACTTTTGTGTTTCGACAAAAAGAAAGAGATAAGTCAACATAGTCCAACATGCATTTCATTCATCATGCATTTTTTGTATAATCTTTATGTTGCACAACACTAACCTTCATGTAGGTCAAGGAACTTAATTTGATCCATGGATCCGCTAACACCCTTAGATAATTGGAGTTGAAGAATTCACTTCACTAGGGATGATGCAAGCTCGCCATTTCGGGGAGAAATTAAGTTAACTCCAAGGACACACCCCTTTTTGTTTCGACAAAAGGGGGAGAAGGAAATGTAGAAGGTGTGTTGCGGATACAAGTAAGTAATACGGACACAAGTAACTTCATACATTTTACGTTCTATCACGTTTACATATTTTGTCATCATCAAAAAGGGGGAGATTGTTAGTGCAAATATTACGATATTTAATCTATACAGTCTCGTTTGTTTTGATTGATGACAAACGTATAACTTGATACATAACGTAAAATGTACAAGTTACTTGTAATCATACTTCGTCTCAACAAACATTCAACACCTCTCAACGTCTCGAGTCATCGTATGCTACAACACAGGTTCGTACATGTTCGCAACTGAATTTGGATACTTGAGATTTTGTTACACCGGCTCCTGAGGTTTTTCATCTCCGATAAGCTTGTTAATAACATTCCTAGCAATTTCTGCCACTACGTCATGTTCAACATTACTTTCAGGGCCTCCTAGCTCTAACTTCTTTCTTTCTATTTCTCTATTTGCTTGAATCTGAAACAATGCATACGCTTTTATGTTCATAAATCCAAACATGCCGTATAAAACTTTGAAAAAAAAATTATAAACAAATATGCGTATATCATCATTTCTGTTGTTGCTTCTTGAATATATGTGTCGTCCATTGTTTTATAACAAATGTGAAACTTCTCAACATCATTCGGTGATCTTTTATTTGTCACTTTCTGTATATTAGATAGAGAATATCAAAGAATGCATAATAATATGAGTTATAACAATTTCGAGATTAAATGTTACTCACAAATTCATGATTTCTTCGCGCGAAACTAAAAGCACCGCTAGTGTGAGTATGGGCTTGGTCAACGCCGTTTCTTTTCTTCCACATGCTGATAGTTTCTGCATTTCAGGATGTTAGTGCAATATTACGATATTTAATCTATACAGTCTCGTCTGTTTTGATTGATGACAAACGTATAACTTGAAACATAACGTAAAATGTACAAGTTATTTTGTAATCATACTCTCGTCTCAACAAACTTCAACACCCTCTCAACGTCTCGAGTCATCGTATGCTACAACACAGGTTCGTACATGTTTGTTATGAGCATTATGACCAAACCCCTTGACCAACCATTTAGAATGACTAAAATACTTTTTGGGTCCTTTAAGTATTTAGGTGTCAAGGTGCACTTTTAGGTGTCAAATAAATAAGTGCCACATTAGGTGTCTAAATACATATTAGTAAGGTTACAATATATAAAAATGTTCTTATAACAACATAAGTACAATAAACATTTTAGTAATTACTAAATATTTATAGCTAACTAATATATTTATATAACAGTAACTTATCTTTTTAAGTTAGTATATACATTTGTCTAAATGTTATATATTCATAAAATGAAAATATCTTTGTCATAGATCATGTAAGATGTGTCATAGATTTAGTTGACTTGGAAACATCTTGATTAGACTAGACATAAATATAGAAAGATTATAAATTATCTTGTCAAAGATCATGTAAAATGTGTCATGATCTTTGTAGAGATGTTCTTGATTTGAACATATAGTGTGTTGACTTAGATAATCTTGAAGTGTTTTGGAACATGTTTTATCTTTGTTAGTTTTGACATGTTTGGAAAACCCCTTTGTAAGTTTGCCTATAAATAGGAGTTTATGGTTTACTTGCAAACTTGATGAAAAACCACACACACATAGATAATAGGAAACCATGGTAGATCACCCTTTACAATAATATTCTAATGTTGCTAAACATTCACATTGTTTGAAACCAATATCCATACTTCATGATCAAACAAGAAGGTTCAAAATCTTGAAGTCTGCATTATTAAGCATTCCAACTCAACATATGAAGATTCAAGGGCATTTGACATCTCAAATGGTTTGAAGACTTGTTTAATATAGAAGTTCAGTAAGTGATAGGCATGTACATTGATTTTTTATGTCATGGTATCTCTTTGTTCACTTAAATATAAGATAGATGGGTTTTATGGTTTGTGCCATAAAACACAAGGTTCTTTATGTTGGCCACGAAACAAGCGGACGTGGTTTGTACCTTGGTAAGACCACTCGGACATCTAGCTAAGTGTGGTCAAAAGTGTAAACGACAATGGGAAAGGTTGGCTTTGTACCTTGTAAAGAATCCATTAGCTTAGGTCGGTAAAAGTGTAAAGGACGCATGGGAGTGGTTGTACCTGTAAAAGAACTCGACATCTAGCTTAGTGTCGGTAATCTTGTAAGCGACGTGTAAGGTTTTCTCCGCCGAGAAGGGAGGTTATTGATCTAGTGAAGTAACTCTCGAGTTGGGTACTCGGGGCGTGGACGTAGGGCAAGGAAAAGAGTCCTTGTAGGCGAACCACGATAAATACTCGTGTCGAGATCAGTTTGCACTTTCCTTTTACTTATTGCTTTACTTTGATGTTTGCATTATGTAATTGTTTTTGATGTGACGTGTTAATTGTACTTGTGTGATAACATGTTTTAAGTTATGTTAGTCATAAACTACAAGTAACAACTTTCATATTAGAGCAAGCTAAAAATGGACATTTGATACAACAAGTAATAAAGTTTTTAAACGCTAACGTATTCACCCCCCCCCTCTACGTTTTCACACAGGACACCACATCAAAAGATGTAAGCCATTATGAACTTTTTTGAGTATAAATACATCAGAAATTGTATTTATTATACCAGTCCAAATATTCAAAGTACACGTGAATTCAATATATCTGTAAGCAAATAGATAAATCAGCACTGAACTATTGTTGACTAAAAAAATTCCACATGTACTAAAAAGGGTCTTATTTCTTAACATCTAACTGATACAAGAAGAGTGTCTAAGCCTTCTTCCCCAGCCATTACCATACCAGCACAAAATTTAGCATCTTAAACCTGTGTAGACATTGATAAACACACAGCTACATTGACAAATACACATTTGAATACACACAGCCATTACCATATCCATGGGGTAAGTCTTCTAACTTTACATTACTCAATTTAATAGTGACCGGTAAGTGTTCTAACTTGCAGATTCAGTGACCTAAGATAACGAAAAAATAATCCATGGGTAGTTGTAGATATCCAGGTGTGTTGCAAATGCAAGTTTTATTGGCATTGTGTTATCAAGAGTAGAAAAAATTAATACCTTTGCTATCGGCTTTCGAAGATGACTTTTATACACTTGCCATTGGTGGTCATGGAAGTTTTCTGGTGGTTCGAGTAAATCCAATGCTTCCAAAAGCTCGTCTTCTGAATAATTGGTCTCTTGAGCACCATTAACTTCATTAAGCTTATTCGCAGCTTGCTTATACAAGCTCATTTTTAGCCTATATTTCAAGGTTCTACGCTTCTCTCTGAATATAGCACAAAGAACCCTGTCTACATTATCCCCTTGAGGTATGTTGAATCTCCGATGCCAAAGGTATCAATAAAGGACATTAAATGAAGAATAAGATCATACATAGGTTTATATCATTAAATATTTCCACTTTTGTTAACTTCATTTTTTATACCATTAAATATTCTCTACATGTATCAAGTTTAGATATTATAAGATCATACATAGGTTTATAGTTTACTCTGGATACATTTTCCATTCTAAAAACATGTAGTGGCTAATTGGATGGGTCTGGCCGGTGGGTAACAAATCAATGCAGGCTTTTTGTATGGGTTGGTTTGGGACTTTAGGTTTATTCGAGCATGGCTAACCTGGAATACTTCATATTAATATACCAACGAAAACCATGTCATCTGTATTCTCCTTACGAAAACCATGTCATCTGTATTCTCCTTTTCATTCTGATGCTCTTAAAACTTACTACAAACTTAAGATATTTCCCATGTAAGAATCTAAACTTTTTCTCAATCAATTGAAAGTGGACAGTTAACAGAATGTATTACCCAGAGTTCTACTAGAAGCCTAACACCACAACGTTCTTTGCATTCCTTCCAGTCCTTGGCCTCCGGGGACATATGTTGGGTTCTTTGAGAAGTAAGGTCATAAATGTAACACCTGGTACTTTTCCTAAAACCTATTTCTAGCCAAACTTCTATTTTCGTACCTGAGATACTTTTAAAATTTTTAATGCATGTTAGATTGGGCTTGAGAAGCGTGAGATATATTGGAAACGAGAATTTATTCCTTGATTGACTCAGCACAACCTAGAAAACTCGAATTGTATTGCATTTGCCAAATTATTTGATTTATTTTGAGTTTGAGAAAAACTCTGAAGTTTATGCTTGATTTTATTGGAAAAATTATTTCGTAAACAATGGCGCAAGTTTCGTAATTTTTCGAGTCCGTTTGCTATGTCGTTTGAGCCCCGAAGCGTTTTCGTGAGAAGTTTTATGCGTTGGCAGTTTTGGTCCGTTGAGTTTATTTACAAAATCTACCCTACACTTCTAATAATAACTAACCTACCCTATACTTATTTATATATAAATACCCATTTATTATTAATTATTTCATTTTCATCACATAAAACACACACACTCACACCTCATTCTCTCTCCCTTCTCTCTCTCTCTCTTTCCTTCGCCGGCGACACCCCCACCGGAACCCAAAATTCCGGCCACCGGAATATTTTCCGACCACCACCAATTACACCCCTTATACCAACTTGTAGATCGGGACATCCCCGTCACACCCGTACCACCCACACCCCTCGAATCACCCCGTAACCACCCCTACGCGCCACCACAGTCCGCCGCCACCATCACCGAGAGCCACCGCCACCTCCACCACTATTCCCACCACCGGTAACCACCCCACGCGCCCTCCTTTATCCTCATTCTTCATTATTTTACAAACCCTAATTTTATTTTTATTTAAATCCGATTTTAATTATTTAAAATCTTTTATAAAAATGTTTTTATTAAATGTTTTGATGATAAAACTCGTGTGGATCTCTCTTGTACTCGACTTGGTCGCGACTCGGTAAGAACTCACCGAGTCAACTCGTGACTCGGTGAGGGTATTGTTATTGTTGTTATTGTTTGACTCGTAGTGACGAAGGGAGTATATATTTTGTGTTTGGATTGAATTTTGAGGGTCCGTTTGGTTTGTTGGGTGCTCGACAGCCGACCACCACCACCACCGAGGCTCGGGTGGTGGTGGGTGGTGATGTATATTGTTGTTGTTATTGTTTTGGTTATATGGATTTAAATTAGGTAGTGTTGGAATTGGTTTGGATTCGGATTTGGTTGTTTGGTTTGAGCCGAATGGTATTGAGGCTCGGTTTGGGATTTAGTTTAGTTTCGGGTTTATTTTATTTGACTTGGGTTGATTTTTAGAGTTGTTATTGTTGTTTGTCGGGATTTTGAGTATTGGTTACTAGTCTCGGGATCATTATTATTATTATTTAGTTTAGACGGCAAATAAATAAAACGGATAATAAAATTATGAAACCTAAAATACATTTGACATAGTTGAGAGGATTTGGACATTGGACTTGGTTTCCGTGTTATTATTATTGTGATGTTATATTGTGAGCTTGAATTGGACGTATTGGATTTGCGGCTATGGTTATTTGGACTTATGGACCCTTTAGTACACGAGACGGTAGGGTACGATAGGCCAGTAAAGATCTTAACGTACCTGGAACCCAAACAATACAAAATGGTCGATAAACCTAAACAACTAATGGACTACGCGAATGATATATCCAATCATATTATTATTTATAAAATGTTAAACGTTGTTTAAATATAAAGAGTCGTTGACTCGGGAAATGTTCTATAAACGGGCAGGTCATGCCGAAATTTTGTAAAATTCTTTATAATCTTCAAACTATTTTACTAACTAATATTTATTTCAAAACCCTTTTTATTTCAAAGTTATTTTGGGAAAATGGGTAAAACCGAGACTTGTTATTAACGATTTGTTAATTATTTGAGTGTGTCTTTATTTTCATTTCTTTTTCTTTCCATTTCTTTTCGACGACTTTCTTAGAGTATTCATTCGTCTTTCTTGCGTATTTTGTCGTTTCGCCGACTTATTCTTTTCTATCTTTATTCCACACGAGACTTTTAAAGACTATTTTCTTTCAAGTGCCATTGTCTTTTATAAAAACTTTTATTCAAGAATGGTTTATTGAGATATTCGAGTACCATTGCTGAGTTATGATATTGATATTGCTTAGGTTGTGCTGAGGATTATTTGTTGTGACGCATTATTTAATTGGTTGATATATCTCGTTTCCTGCTATTGTTAAGGTGTGATTCATAGCCCCGCCTTTTATCTTTTAAATGTTTATAAACCCATGGGGTGAGATACATGCTTTAAATATTTTCTGAGCACAAGTATTTTTGGTATGCTTTTTCCTGATTGGTATGCTTTCCTGACGATGTGCTAAGTAGCTTTACCTTGCTATTGCAAGACCCTCAGATCATGAACCATTAATCACTTGCGAGTGAGCGCGAATATAGGGATATAGGCCTATAGGAATTGACCCAGCAGCTAGGCTAGGCCCAGCCGAGGAGTCAGATGCTAAGTTGCAAGAGCGTTTGGATTTGCTAGATGAGAGGATGATTGGGATAGAGAAGATGGTGGAGCAGTTGACTATGAGAGAGGTGTTTCTTGATATGGACAGCAATCGACACTATAATAGCATTCAGTCATTATGGGATGAGCTTCATGCTATGCAGTGGCAGATGTACTACGACAGGATGGCTAGCTTCAGGTTTAGCGACAGTGTTGACGTGATGGCTATGTATGGAGATCGTTCGAGAGGGCAGTGATTGGTCATTCATAGTTGTTAGTATCTTTGATAGTAGTTTACCTAGTACGTGTAGACTAAATAGTTCAGTTAATAGATTTTGTTGGAAACTTGTACTTGTATTGCAAATCTTGTAAGACCAATGTCAAGTATGAAATCTATGATGTATTATGGTGATGTACTATTATTGATGTTGACTTATGCTATGTTATGTCTTTTCTTTTTGTGGTGTTGTTTATTTTGCGCTATGATTCTGACACATTGATCAAATACTTACAAAGGTTGTGATTGTATTGATTAATAGAATTATGCCTCCTAGGAAGATGACCCCAACTGCCGTTCAGCAGATGATTGATGAAGGGATTGCAGCAGCGCTTGCCGGGCAAGCAGGTGTTCCTCAGAATGTTGGACAGGCTGGAGTTCAAGTGGTTCCCAATAACCACTTCTGTACTTTTAAGGAGTTCATGGATTGTAAGCCTACTACCTTCAAAGGAACTGAAGGAGCTGTTGGATTGACTCAGTGGTTTGAGAAGATGGAGTCAGCGTTTCAAAGGAGCAACTGTACTGAGAACAATAAGGTGAAGTATGCAACGGGTACATTGTTGGAGCATGCCTTGTCATGGTGGAATGCTTATGCTCAAGAGAAAGGAATGGAGAATGCTTTTAGTACTTCGTGGGATGATTTCAAGAAGGCCATGGTTAAGAAGTATTGTGATCGTAGCGATTTGAGGAAGTTGGATACCGAGTTTTACTACTTGGCTGCGAAGGGTTATGATCTTGCTACGTATGTGCGTCGTTTTCAGGAGTTGAAAGTATTTTGTGCTCACATGGTGCCAGACAATGAGAAGTTACTTGAGAAGTTCATTGGAGGATTACCCGCAAGTATCCAAGGACATGTGACATCGTACAATGCTGAGACTTTGTATGATACTATTAGCATGGCTGAACGCCTTATGGATCAAGTGATTAAGCATGGTGATGTTCAGAAAGGAAATCACCTTGACAACAAGAGGAAATGGGAAGATAACCGAAGGAACAACAACTTCAACTACCGCAACAACAACAACAATCAGTACCGTAACAACAATCACCACCACCAACAGAATAGGAGACAAGAGACTGTTAAAGCTTTTGTGGCCGCACCAGCACAAGGAGGAGTGAATGCTGGGCAGCAAGCTCGTTGTGGTAAGTGTCAGCAGCACCATACTGGGCCGTGTGCTGTGAGATGTATTAAGTGTCAGAAAGTTGGTCATATTGCAAGGTTTTGTAAAAGCAAGGTTGTGGCAACAGGAGCAAATGCTCAGCCTGTGGTTACTTGTTTTGGATGTGGAGAGCGTGGACACTATAGGAGCCATTGCCCGAAGAATGCTGGACAAGGAAATGGAAATGCTCGAGGTAGAGTGTATGTGATGGGGAATGGAGAGCAACACCAAGATCCGAATGTTGTCACTGGTACATTTCTTCTCAACAACCTTCGTGTTAGAATTTTGTTTGATTCGGGTGCCGATATGAGTTTTGCATCTTCTAAGATTGCGCCGTTACTCCGGTTTACCCCAACCCCATTAGGTGTCAGCTATAGCATTGAGTTAGCTAATGGTAACATAGTTGATACCCGTACTGTGATCCATGGCTGTACCCTTAACCTTTTAGACCACCCGTTTAGTATTGATTTGATGCCGATTGAGCTTGGGAGTTTCGACGTAGTGATTGGAATGGATTGGTTATCCAAGCATCAAGCGAGTATTGTTTGTGGAGATCGAGTTGTTCATATCCCTCTTAATGGTGAGATTTTGATTGTTCGAGGCGATAGGAGTGGAACTCGCCTGAATATCAATTCGTGTATCAAAACCATGAAATACATCGAGAAAGGATATCATGCATTCGTAGCACATGTGGCTAAGAAGGAGTCGGGAGAGAAGCGACTCGAGGATGTTCCTGTAGTGCGTGATTTTCCTGAAGTATTTCCTGAAGACTTGCTAGGACTCCGCCAGCTCGACAAGTAGAGTTTCGCATCGATTTAGTTCCAGGAGCCGCACCTGTTGCGCGCGCACCGCATCGACTAGCACCGCCAGAGATGGAGGAATTGTCCAAGCAATTACAAGAATTGCTGGATAAAGGATTCATTCGACCTAGTTCTTCGCCCTAGGGAGCTCCGGTATTGTTTGTGAAGAAGAAGGATGGATTGTTCAGGATGTGCATTGATTACCGTGAGTTGAACAAGTTGACGGTGAAGAACCGCTACCCGTTACCAAGGATTGATGATCTGTTTGATCAGTTGCAAGGATCGAGTTACTACTCTAAGATAGACCTGAGGTCCGGTTATCACCAACTCAGAGTTCGGGAAGAGGATATTCCCAAGACAGCGTTCAGGACCCGTTATGGTCATTATGAGTTTCAAGTTATGCCGTTTGGTTTGACCAACGCGCCTGCAGTATTTATGGATCTCATGAACCGAGTATGCAAGCCTTATTTGGATAAGTTCGTGATAGTCTTCATCGACGACATCTTGATTTACTCCAAGAGTGAGGAAGAACATAAGCGACATTTGGCGACGATTCTCAAGTTGCTCAAGGACGAGCAGTTGTACGCGAAGTTCTCTAAGTGCGAATTTTGGATTCGCAAGGTACAATTTTTGGGTCATGTGATTGATAGTGAAGGATTACATGTGGATCCCGCTAAGATTGAGGCTATTGAGAAATGGGCAACGCCTGTTAATGCCACAGAAATTCGTCAATTTCTAGGATTGGCTGGGTATTACAGGAGATTCATCGAGGGATTCTCCAAGATATCCAAACCGTTGACTGCGTTGACTCACAAGGATAAGAAGTATGAATGGGGGGAGGAAGAAGAGAAAGCATTTCAGATTTTGAAGCAGAAGCTTTGTAGTGCACCGATATTGGCTTTGCCAGATGGAGTGGAGGATTTTGTGGTTTATTGTGATGCTTCGTATCAAGGATTAGGAGCAGTTTTGATGCAACGAGGGAAGGTTATGGCTTATGCTTCCCGACAGCTTAAGACTCATGAGGAGAAGTATACCACTCATGATTTGGAATTAGGAGCCGTGGTTTTTGCACTTAAGTTGTGGAGACACTACCTTTACGGTACGAAGTGTGTTGTCTATACCGACCACAAGAGTTTACAGCATATTTTGGATCAGAAGGAGTTGAACATGCGACAACGACGATGGTTAGAGACGTTGAGCGATTATGATTGCGAGATTCGATATCACCCGGGAAAAGCGAACGTCGTGGCTGATGCCTTGAGCCGAAAGGAACGGTTAAAGCCACTACGTGTTCGAGCTTTAGTTTTGACGATCAATTCGAATTTACCCGCCCAGATTTTACAAGCCCAAGAGGAAGTCGTGAGACAAGGAGATCTCAAGGAAGAGAAACTTGATGGGATGATCGAGAAAAAGAAGTTGGAGAAACGATCGGATGGAACTTTGTGTTATAAAGGAAGAAGTTGGGTGCCATTGTTTGGAGGACTGAGAGATTTGATTTTGCTTGAGTCTCATAAGTCCAAGTATTCTATTCACCCAGGATCTGATAAGATGTATCAGGATGTGAAGAAGTTATATTGGTGGCCCAATATGAAGGCTGAGATTGCCGATTATGTCCGTAAGTGTCTTACTTGTGCCAAGGTAAAAGCCGAACATCAGAAACCGTCTGGTCTGCTAGAGCAACCCGAGATCCCAGAATGGAAATGGGAGAAGATTACGATGGATTTTATCACCAAGCTACCTAAGACTGCTACTAGATTTGATGCTATTTGGGTAATAGTCGACCGATTGACGAAATCTGCTCACTTCTTGCCGATCAGGGAGAACTATAGCATGGATAAGTTGACTAGGCTCTACGTGAAAGAGATAGTTTCTCGGCATGGAGCACCAGTATCTATTATCTCTGATAGGGATAGCAGGTTTACTTCGAAATTCTGGCAGTCGCTTCAGGACTCGTTTGGATCGCATCTCGATATGAGTACCGCTTACCATCCACAGACCGATGGCCAAAGCGAGAGAACCATTTAGACTTTGGAAGATATGCTACGCGCGTGTGCGATTGATTTCGGGAATGGATGGGATATCCATTTGCCTTTGGTTGAGTTTTCCTACAACAACAGTTATCATGCGAGTATTAAAGCTGCACCGTTTGAGGCACTTTATGGCCGAAAGTGTCGTTCACCCATTTGTGCACAGCTTATTGGTCCGGATTTGGTCCGTGAGACGAC